>WBNH01009229.1:1663-78032 GCA_013401255.1 Urocolius indicus | reverse complement strand
CCAACCCCAACCATTCTATGAATCTGTGAATTGTCTGTTCTCAGAAGTTCTCTTGTTTTAGGGTTTAGGGCTCTTTGTCACTCATCAAAACACCAATTCCTTATAATATAATTTCAAGTTCCACTGTTAGAAGACCTGAAGACTTTTGTTTTGAGGGGTTTAATTTCATGTTTTCAATGAAATTGGTGAATATTGACATTGAAGTACAAGGCATTGGTTTAAAAAAAACCTGTGCTGTAATTTCCCTCATGGCCGCCTTCCATTCTATAAATCACTTTCCAATATTATATTATGATAATATAATTATTTTCATAATTACATTATGAATATAATCCAGTGTTTCTAAAGTATTTTATTAGTTCTCAGAATTCTGTCAGTTGAATTTTCACTATCTTCAGATGATAAACTGTAGAGAAGAGGGAGAAGAAACCTCTGTACCTCATTTTATGAACTACAGGCAGGGTTGACTATACTGTCAAAAAGCCTTTGGCCAGAAGCACTGTATAGTATAGTGTTTTGAGAAGAGTTTGTTTAGAATGTTTTTCCATATCATAGTAAGATTTTGAATAACTAGACACCTGGCACTTATGCACTTTAGTGAAAACAGTTTAAATATTCTTCCATCTTTACAGCACCTCTGTGCTTTCTTCTTTCTAAAGTTAGCTTTTAGATTCAGCATTTGCTCTGCTCAGCAGTATCCTGCTGCTCTCTGGCCCTTGATCACCAGCAGAGCTTAAGTAGTTTCTCTGTTCCCTGTGACGGACTGCTTTTGTAGGAACAGGAGGCTCCTGGGGGCAGGTGAATTATAGAATTTCGCTTTGACAAAGAGTTTCAGAATACAACCCCTAATATAAACTTTTTGTGGATTTTCTGGGATGAATTATTGTCTTTCCTATTCAATGTTAATAGCCTAACATTGCATAAGACTGGATTTATTTCTCTCACTCAAAAAAAAACCTAATCAGGTGTGGCAGAAAAGGGAATAAAAAACCTGATTCCCTCTACAGAATGACTGAGTTACCTGGAATCTGAAAAAGTATTATATTATCAATCAATTATAATCAATGTGGACCATGAATGCAGTCAATGTTAGCATGACACTCACTGATAGAAGTGTAATTTCATGCTCATGTGTATCGTAAGTCCACTACTCTTCATTCTGAACAGGGTTAATGGATTTTCTTTTTGTACCCTTCCTGTGGTTATTGATTTCTCTCTCTTCCTCTCAGCCACAGTTTGTCCCTAACAAATGTTATCTACTCAGCACAGTGTTTGAGGTTCCAAATATTGTTCTCTGAACCCTACAGCGTATCTCCTCTCTGAAGAGGTAATAAAACCAAAAGGAGTTGACTTGACCTATTCAGTTTCCAAACTTTGGGAAAAGTGGACCTAGACACAAAGAAAGAGTTGCAAAAAACAGGTTTTCAGCTCTTTATAGTTTCTTTCGTTCATAATTAACTGGCACAGAAGCTCACATAAGCCCTAGCCATGATAGCTGTAGCAGCAGAATGTCAGTAAGTATCAGAAATAGAGACCATCTTGAGTAGCAATAGTCTAGTGTGTAACTATCTGAATACAAGCAAAAGGATGTTACCTGCAAGATACATATGTGCTCATCGTTGCACAGAGATTGCTCATATATCTAGACTTACAAAAAACGTGTTCAACATGTAGTGTCTTGCCACAATTTAAGCAAACGATTTGTATTGCACTGTTGTCACTTCATTGCTATTTCCTGTTGCTATGTATTTCTTTGTGGTGAGCAAGTTGTCTTAATACCATCAATACAGAAAAGATCTGATTTGATATCTGTCTCTTTATCATTTCTGATCTCATCTGTTCTCATATATTAAAGCCAGCCTGTACCCATTTCCTTTTTTTCCTCTTCTTAAATATCATCATTTGTTTATTCTTCTTCCCTGTCTAAAGGGCTTTTCTGTCATCATAAAGTGACTAACACACCAGCCTTCTGTTGAGTTTCTCAGATGTTTTTCTCAAGTATACTCAAAATATTGCCACTATGGAGAATAGTTCTCACTTTATATTGCTACACTTTCTAAATTTGCAAAGCTCTTGATCATATGTTCAAGTCCATATATTGTTTATTTTGCACCTTTGCTTATAGTATCGTTTCATATTCTTTCACCTGCTTCTACTTAGAAACAAAGTCAGATTTGACTTCCTAATTTTTTATGCCATTTCTATATCTCTTTTCACAATGTCTCAATGCTGAGAAATATTGATTCCCAAATCATTTTGCCTTGCAATCATATGCGCTTTACCAAAAAAACTACAGATTATAATCTTTTTTCTGTCTTTGCATCTGTGAGAACAAAAGCACGAAAAGGAGTTAAATCAACAAAATAAAAGTGTGAAGTGTTTTTCAGTACCTTGTGGAATTCTTTTCTGCTTCTCTCACATATCTGCCTTCATAATTCTCACCCATCTTATAATTTTGAACTCTTAGAGTGAATTGATTCAATGGATTTTTGCAGAAAAAAAACAGCAGAAAAAGCTCTTCTCCAGAATGAGAGTCTTTCTCTGCAAATTCCCTCTTTATTAAGAAGATTTATGCTGAAGACTTGCATTTGACCCCTTTATTCTCAAACCATCATTGTTTCAGTTGAGAACTTTTCTACCTCATGCATGCTTTGTATCTTTTGACTAAGCAAAAATCTGGTTACAATATTAATTACAAGCTCACCTAGCATAATTTTTAATGCTGAATCGGATTTCAGGTGCAAACATTTTGGGATGAGATCTATATTTTTATCAGCTACCACTAGCAGACTGAATAGTGAGTACAGCTTGAATTATTCATAAGTAAATCCTCAAACCAAGTCAGTACCCAGTGGATTTAGTTATTTCATTTTTGTCTATGTTGGTAGGTCATAGTTGTTTACCTAATCTTTCATCCGTATCTTTAGTTTCTGAATTCCTTTGTATAATAGCTGACATGTGTCCTGCTACTGGACACTGTTAGTCTTTTGATTTTAATAAGGATTCTCAGCACAGGGGAAAAGAAGGTAATGAACCAGATTTTTCTTCTTACTCCTTGAAAGGTGCAAAAACAAAACATGTACACCCTCAAATATATATATATATATATATAAAAAAAATATCCATTAACCTGAATTTTTGAGCATCATCTATGGAAGTGCAAGTAATTGTTGCATGATGATTATTCTCATCAGCCTAAAGCATGAAAGCAATTGAGTGAAAAAATCCTCATGTTATGTAAAAAAATTACTGCCTGAGAGCCATAATAAACAATGATGTTCTCACATTGGTGAGGTTAAACAGCAGAACAAATGAGTGTGGCCTGCTGATTGTGTAACGTCTTGATCATTACCAATTGCTGTAACCTCCAGTAAGTAAATTATTTAACTGGGGGGTCTGCAGGATCCATTTCTAAAAGGAATAGTGAAGAATTCTGAGAATGCACCACAGTCATCTTTGACACTGAGTGGTTTAGATGTCTACAGCCCTAGCTGGTTTTCTTTGTGGTGTTTTTGTTCTGCTCTGCAGGATCTCCAGGAGGTTAAAATGCAATCACAAGGAATGTAATGCCAATTTATATTCAAGAGGTTAGGAATCATGATCCAAATTGTAACTGATTAAAAAAACCTTCCTGAAGGTTTCTCCTGAAAGGAGCAACTAGGAGGAAATCTTAGATTTTAGGCATACAGTGACTGACAGTAGCATCACCATGACTTCACAAGGTTTATTTCTTTACCCTTCCTTCAGGCTGGGCTTCATCCAGAAAGTAATATATTTAATGACACTAGTGGTATCATTAGTATATTCGTATATTTAGCAATTCAACTAAATGGTAATCAGAGAGCAGAACTGCTGTAAAATGCCATTGAGTCCAGACAGAAATTATATTTCCCATATATTTTCCTGAGAATCTTCGGTCATGAAAAGTGAGTGGGCAACTGTGATTTGCAAGTTGAATAACATCAGTTCTCATCTATGTTGACCTGGATTGTCAGATATGTTGGATAATAAGTTCTGAAAGCCAATGAAAACAGTTATCTGACATAAATTTAAACTAGGAGCTGCAATATAGCATTGAAAAGTCCAATAAGAAGACCATTTATGCAAGAGACAGATTGAGTCTCTCAATACTGCGTTGTAGCTGACAGTGTGCACATATATCAGCTGTTAACTATCATCGCACTTTCTAAAGAACATTCAACACTTAGGAACCAAAAACTTAGTAAGACAGTCTTCCTTGTTTCACTTTCCCCTACTAGTCAATCCAAGATCAACTCCTAAGTGCTGAACCCATCTTAACAAACATGAATGCTATCATTGAAAGTCTTATTGATCTGCTTACTTTGTGGATTTAAACAGTAAAAAATAAGAAGATGAAAAAGAAAAATACATTTCTTAGCTATATCAGAGGTTCACTGCACCAACTTTTCAGTTTTTAAGGACAGACTTTTAAGGAAGGTACTGTCTCCCTGTGTGTAGGAAATGTTTAGCACTGGCTGGTGCTTTTAACTGCTTTGTGTATTTCCTGTTGTCTTTGTAGGAAGCCAACATGTGTATAAGGTGACCTTATGAGTATCAAATCATACTACTTTCTCTCTTACTCATTTTGAGTAGATCACACTATTCTTTCTAATTAGACAGCAATTGCTCTGTAATTATTTTAGCTACAGCTGGGACAATAAGTCTTGATAGAACAGTACCTTAAAAGGAGCACTAAGGACTCAAAAAATCATCTCTTCACTTGATTTTTGTTACTTCTCATATCCTTGGGCTGCAAGCATCACAAATATTCAGAATAGAAGAAAGGAAAAGGAACAGTTGAAGAATTTGAGTGAGGATGATCACTTACCTACTCCTCTAACAATATATCCTCTCCAGAAAAGCTAGAAAAAAAACCCCGTATCTTGCTGCATACATTCAGGAACAAAACAACTCCACAAACCAAAAAACACCTCTAGATTTTGTGATCTATGTTCCTCATAATGAAATTCTTCCTCTGAATGTGTATGCACCCGCTGGCAACTCACTTACTGAAACAGTTATCCAGTGACTAAGAGAAAATAGGAAAAAAATACTGCAAGGCCTTCACAAGGATCTTTCCCCATCCTTTTCTTGACCCATAAACTTTTTGTCATATTTTTCTCCCCTTGTCCAGCTAAAGAAAGGAATTGATAGAGTCACTAGAGTGACTCTACTGGATATCTGGTGTCCAGCCAGGGTCAAGCCACCGCCTCAGCCTCTTAGATATTGGAGTCAGACACTCATAAGCTTTTTCATTCTGTACAGTAGTTAACAGAAGCTCATGTTTTTGCTCCTTTTAAAATACAATTTGCATTCACGTAATGTAGATTTTTTCTATTTGTAAAAAAGAGAAACATGTCCTCTAATGTGAATTGCATGGAGTTTCCTGTCTCCTCCTCTACGCACCTCTCAAGTTTTAAAACTCTGTTTATGCAGAATTCCTTTCTTATAGGTACCTCAATTCCCCACTTTTATTGCCATCTCCTTCATCAAATGCAGTCTGTTACCTACGCTTGAACTGAATTCCTAGTTTTATATATTTATATATTTAAAATATTTGCAAATTGGGAACATGTATTTGTATGAAGTTACCAGGTAACCTTGCAATCTGAATCTCTTAATAGCAGATGTTTTGTAAGTGATTTACTTTTGAAAGTGATGTGTTTACAATATGTTATTTAATAACTTGAATAAATCATTTATGTCTAAGTTCAAGAATCAGATTCATTTTTTTTTTTGCATAACCTCACAGTTTCCATGATGGAAAGAATTCTGTTGAGCTTGATTGCTTTAATATATCTTAGAAAGTGGAAGATCATGTCTTGGAAAGTTGTGGTGAAATGAGCTTTAGCATGATAATGCAATTACTTCAAATATCTTGCTTTGCTTGTGCTGTTTTCACAAAAAGAAGAACTATGAAAGAGTGACATGTATACCAGTGGAAAAGCTCCTTCTAATCACTGTTGCTTTGCAGTGACGTAAGCTGCAGACCAAACTGTAAACAGCTACTGAGCTGAGCCTCCTATGGAATTCCACCTGCTAATTCATATGATCTTCTGCCTTGTAAAGCAATTATGAGATATATTAGCTTTCTGCTTACACATAACATCTGTCTGAGGTGTCAAAACCAGCATGCTTCATGTTGGCCTTATTTAAAGTGCAATACCTGCGTCTGAGGTGGTTAGGACATAATTTGAAGTATAAATGTTAGTGGTAAAGATCCTCAAGAACATGTTAGGAACATTCTGGGCTCTTATACCAGTGATGAGTACTCATTTTTTAAAAATAAATCAATTCCCTCAGCTAATCCCATTTTTCAGTTTCTCCTTTCCTCACTTTATTCTGTACTCCTTGTGTGCTCTACAGTTGGTGGATACTTATAAGTCTGTATTGTGTCCTGTTGATTCTTTCTTTTCCTTTCTTTAAAGCAAAAGATGATTTCAGATTTTCCTTATCTGCTGCAATACAAAGAAAATGACCATGGTCCATTGACACTTGGTACACTCAAACACAGCAGAGTCTCAGAAGGTGTCTTTAGCTACGTAACAGAAGTGGTAACTACTACCTCTATACTGCACTCTGAAGGCAGCAAATTTGAAAAATATTTTGACCAACAGCTTCATGTTTATCACATGGAAGCTCATGACGGAAAGAATCATGTTTGTGAAAAGTGTGTATGCATATGCAAGATTTAGCCACAGCTGATATGAGAGCTATTTCTGTTGAATATGCTCATCTACTTTATGTACCACATAGCAGTTGGTAGGTGAATTTGTAGTGTTGGATTTTTGGTAAGAATGACAATGATAAAATCTTGTCTTTCTCTGTATATGCCAAGCACCACAGGAAACTCTTACAGACTCGCAAATGCTCTTCCCATAATGGAGGTGCTATCAGCCAGGAAAAATAAGGATCCATTGAAACTCTTCTTCCTCGAGTGGATTGCTGAAGGTCTGCAAATAACATACATAGTAGTTCTTTCAAACTGCCAGATATTAATGGACATTTTTTGGGGGTGACAGGAAACAATAGAAATGCATGGATAATTAGAAGCAAAATTTTACTGCTGTTTCTTCCCTTGTGAGTACTGGGGGAAAACAAAATATTGCCCATCACCTGCTGGATGTGAAGAGGCTTAGAGTAGTTCTTGGTCCAAAGCAGATTGAAGTCAGTGTGGATCTCAAGTAAAATCAAAGTACTAAATCTTGCTTACAGTTTGTGATTGAACCAAAGCTCTACAATGACTGAATTATTCCTACCCCTTTCTCGTTGTGACAAAGTACTAGTAAACTCTTAGCATATTAATGAACTAATTCTCTTTCAGATTATTCAGGCCTGTAAATCCAGTCTGGGGCCTGAGCATTTTCACGCAATCACCTTGCATTAAATAATCGGGGGGAAAAAAAATACTGTATTAACCAAAGTGTTTAATGTTTCTCAGGATAAGAAACAGCTTTATTTCCAGACATCTAACATTCAGCTTTGCTAAAACAGTGTTTTGTTTTGTTTTATAGTCCCCACAAAACACAAAACAAAAACCCATTGCAGCCTCCCAGAACTGCATTACAAATTGCTGTGAAATTCTTAATACAGAGAAAACCCCTGGCTTTGTAAAGAAGCAGGCTGTTTTGCGCTGATGAAATCCCTCCAGGATTCTGAAGGGCACCACCTCATTTTTTTGCATACATATTATATCCTCCTACTGATTCCATTAGTGATTCATGGAAATTATACCCATTAAACGCAAAAATATTCATGGATCTGATTGCTGACATGAATATATTGGTTGCAAAGATACTAAGATACCGTCTGTATACTGAATGAGACTTTATTGTGTGAAGTTAAAAGATGGTAAAAGGATGGTTGGGATTTTTTTTTACTTTTGAATCCCTGAAAATTAAAATTATTTCTTTTAAGAAACAGAACATGCTAGGTTAATGTGTTTTGTTGTGATAGTAAGTGACAGGCTTCCTAGTGTAAACAGCACACATATATATATATGTAAGGTGAAATGGATTTCCATCATTTCACATGAGCTGTTCCTTTGTATCCATAATAGGTATATGCAGATACTTGCAGCCTGATATCTGCAGCACTGAGCAGAATACAGTACAGCAGGATCTCCTGTTTGCAGAGTAACACAAAGGGCAATGATAGAGTATAAAGAAGGAATGGGAAGAAAGCATTACAGTATTAGTGCAGTTACCTTTTGTCAAGACCAGAAAAAAAAAATAACGGGTAAATGAGGTTATAACAGAAAGTTTGAGTAAGAAGCATCGTGCACTCAGTCTGCTAAGAGACATCTGCATAGTAGGGAATCATGACTGATACCTCCTTCTGCCATTTTCAGGGAAGATCTTCTGTTTCAGTTTGACACTTGTCTTGGTTCTGCATGTTGATGCTAGAAGGGCTAGCAAGGTGGCCTTGTCTCCCCTGTTGGCTGTGTTTCTATATAGGAAATTTCAAACATTGCAACAAAACACGTTCCTCATTGTTCATTTTGAGGTTTTGAGTCCATTGCAGAAGTAGAGATTCAAGGAAAAAACCCATCTTCATTGTACCTCAGCTACATTGCCAGCTAGGCAATTGCAGCTACACAATATTCTCTAGTCTGAAAATGGAATGGGAAAGATTCTGCTAGCACCATAGACTGGTCTTATAGTCACGTAAAATTAGACTCAAGATACTAAACCAAACTGAAAATGCCAAATTTTGCAAAGCTTGAGAAAAACTTTTTGATAATTATTAAACAGATGAGAGCCTCCAGTTCATAAATTGAGTGTTTCTTTATGCACCATATATAACACCTTCTCTGGACTTATTTCTATGATTCTTGGCAGTGCAAAACTTAATAAACTGAAATAATGAATGTGACACAGAAATAGATTTCTATTAAATGGCACACCAGTAAAGCTAAGTCTATCTTATGTGACAGCTGCAGTGAGGCTGGGTGCTGGCATACTCTCTTACCTTGTTCAAACATCCTTACACATGCCTATGGCTGTTCAATTCTGCTGACTTTGCTTATAAGAAACTGCTGCTGGAGCTGCAGATTTTCTGTCAGTACAGAAGTGTTTAGCTAGATCATGCCAAATTATTAACTGCAATCAAAGGTATAATCAGTGTTCTGAACTAAGCATAATATTCTTACTGAAAGGGCTGCCTCAAGAAAGAAGATGGCTGGAGCATAGTGCTACCACAGCTATAAATGCAAACTGTCAGATGTGGATTTTGTGTGTCTTGACCACTACTCTTCACAGGGCATTGGACCCACCTGTTACACCAAGTAGCTAGAGGTGACTGTTGATGCCTGAACTGTGACTATGTTTAATGTTTTTACTCAGGAGAAGGAGTGCAATATTATAGCAGAACAACTTTCTAGAATGTCTTCATCTCTGAAATTATTTACAGTAAAACAGATGCTGTTTAAGGTTTTGTTTGTTTGGAGGTTTTCACCCCATTTATTTGGTGGCAGAGACTAGTGTTTATAACTACAGAATCATAGCATCTTAAGGGTTGGAAGGGACCTTGAAAGGTTATCTAGTCCAATCTCCCTGCTAGAGCAGGACCACGTACAGTAACACAGAAACTTGTCCAGGTGGGTGTTGAATGTCTTCAGAGAAGGATACTGCACAAGCTGTCTGGGCAGCCTGTTCCAGTGCTCTGTCACCTTCACAGCGAAGAAGGTTTTTTGTGTTTTAGGCTTAAGTATTTTCATTTTTTAACAAACCAGAGGTTTGAGATATAATGTGGCCAGAAATAATATATAAGAGTGTCTGTGACCTCTCAGTGGAGGAATTACCCAGATACCAATAGGAAAGTAAAATATTTTAAACAAGAAAGAAGTGAATAAATACTAATATCTATGCAACTACTTCTACTACATTACATTGCATCTTGAAAATCTGTTTTCGAGTTTTCCAAGTTGAGGATTTCTGCTGCTTTATGTGGCTTCAATATAATCCAAATCTCTGACTGCAATTCTATAATCTTTGTCTTGATTTTCTTTTCTTTTAGGTGTAGAAAATATTTCAGTTTGTGCAAGTACTTTTCTCCATGCACATGGTTTATTTTTCACATTCTTTTTTCTGTATCTTTCTTTTTATTAGCCTTACATTCAATGTGCTCAGAGTGTTGCTGCTCCAGTTCCATTCTAAAATGTGGAGCTTGACTCTGCTTTCAGAAAGTCCAGAGGAATTTTGCTAGTAAAGCTTCTGAAAATATGATAATTTATTTCTTTCTTTGTGGTTGTATTTAGTTTAAGTTTGGACTTCTTTTTATGTTAGATAAATATATATTCAGTTAATCTAACTTCCCATGTGTTTGCTCCTCAAAAGTAACTACTCTGAAATACTGATAACACTGAGGTGAATGGCACTGTCTTTCTGTCTTACAGACCAACACTTTATCTCCTCTCCTTTCATCCCAGTGATAATTTCTTATCAACAGAAGCAAATTTCTTGATGTGACTCTGAAGCCACCAAGTTTGTGGTCCCAGTAAAGGCATAGTAGAAACTTGGTCCAGTGTATTAGTCATTTGGTTTTAATACAATGTATCAGTGGTTTTAACATAGAGTGGGTGATTGAGAAATATCATATAGGATTGATTGTAGCGTATGAGGTTGATAAATCCCTTTCATGAGCTTACTTCTTATTCCTTTGAAACCATTCACATTCAGATTCTGGTATGCTGATGACAACATGGAAAGAAATAGTGAGATTTTCAACAAAATAAAAATAAATATTGCATTCCTCATTCTTCCTGTAAGGATGCTTCTAACCGCAGTGCAGCTTTCACTGCTTCACAAGATCAAAGGCACAAAGATAAGAAACATGCGAGTACGTGCAGCTCATGTTAATAAAAATGCCCTTACAGCATTGTGTGCAGTAGAAACAAGATATTGCTTTGGTGGAACAAAACAACGATTTTCCAGTTCAGAAATAATCACGAGATTTAGATTGTGTATTGCAAATTGAGACAACACATTTCACTCTAAGACCAAATAAATTGTTGCATAAGTACAGGAAATAGAAAAGTATTGGAAATAAAAGTGACCAAGGATGAGAAGAGGATCTTTCTCTCCTCATTCCTTACTTAACCCCTCCTTAAAATCAACCCATCCTAATCAGTAGCTTTGGCCCCTTGCAGGAAAGCTCAGCCATGGAGAGGGTTGCAGCACAAAAGAGAACTGCATCTCCTTCTTGTCTCACACCCCTCTGCATTTTTCTAACCCTCAGCTGGATGTAGCAGCTCTTGTCTGCCCCCATCACATGAGAGAGCGGGAGAGCCACGACTCCTAGAACCATTCAGGGAGAAGACCCTGGATACAGCTGGTCAGCACACGGGATGTGGGCTGGTGGCACAATACCATTGGTATATGGGCAGCTGTTGATATCAGTGAGACTGGTTCTGCACACTCAGTGAACCATGGAATTAGTCTGCAGTCCATTACAGGGTGCGTGGCACGTCATGCTGAGCAGAGAGAAAGTCAAGAGTAATTTTTATGTGAGTTAGGGGATTGTGAAGAGGAAGCAGCTAACACTTAGCTGAGAGCTAAAAGGCTCTCAGCAGTTTATGCTCTCATGGCAAGAGGCTGTCAGTTCCCAAAGGGCTTACAGATCAATTACACAAATGAGAGAAAGGCAGTGTTGAAGAACTGAGAATGACCCAAGACCAAGAACTGCGAATGACTCTGACCCAAGTGGAGCATCAGTGACAGAGGCCAGGTATGTGTCTGTATTTCCTGAATCCCAGCCTAAGCCTTACAATCTTTCTGCACATGCCAGTGGCCCTGCCCTGGGACTTCATCTTTTTTCCCACTCTGCAAAGGTTTGCTTCTTAATGAAAAAGATTCACATATTTTTTCCTTTTGTTTGGATTACAGATTTTGCCTCAAACACTCTGCTGTTAAGCAATATTTTTATTCCTTTCTTGTTTAGCTAAGGTGGTAAATCCTATTTTATGCATGAATTATTATTGAATTATATAAAATAAGAATAATTTGTCCAACAGAGTGATAAATTAAGTGTTGTAATCAAAAAACACTGTACTTTTCATCTTTCCTTCTTTTCTAATCTTTTTACATTGTAGAAGAACATTCTTTCCTCTCCAGCTTTCTTTTTTTTTCCCCAGATCATCTATATTTTGGCGTTAGCCTCTCCTGTGCCACTATATTTTTGCTTTAATTTTGTTCTCACTTCCCTCTTTTTTCTTCCCTTTGCTATTTTGTTCTCCTGTTGCACCCTGTTGCTTCCTAGTGTACAGCTTCATTCTTGCAGGATTGCCTCCTGCAGGCAGTGACCTGTCCCTCCCTGTAGCTTGATCCCTCCCCACAGCTCTGCTCCAGTGAAGACCATGGAAATCTGCCTGATCTTTGAAATACAACACCACTGAGAGGTTGTCAATCATGGCTTTCTGTGTGCGTGACTGCAGCAGCAAAGCAAAAGAAAGAAAAAGAGGAAGGCTCTAGGAACTATGCTTCTGAGCCTGATGTTTGTAAACCAATTTCTCTGCACAAACCAATTTCTCTGCATTGAAACTATCGGTTTTCTTTGTAATGTTAAAGTTGACTTCCAGAGACACTCCTTTGTAGTGTGCTGATTTAAGGCTGCATGGTATGCTTATAGTAAGTGAGGCCTTGTGTTAACCCTTGTGCTTATCCAATTGCTGAGATTTCATCCTGTTCTTTCTTGTCTTATTATTCTTATTAAATGTTCTAACCTGAATTTTACTTGCAATTGCTAGTATTGCAATTAAAATATTCTCCGTATATGTCTGAGTTTTGGCAATATGTGAAGGTTGGCAATGAGCTGAGAGGACTGCTTTGGCCAGAGTGGGGGAGATTCTGCCAGGTAGTTTGTATAGTATACATTGGGTACAATGATTTAAACGAAGAATGATTTAAACAAAGAATGATTTAAACAAAGAATGGCGTCACAACAGCATTCTGTGCTATAATATCCATCAGGAGCAGAACAATCCAACTGACCATGGCTCTAAGTTAACCACTGTCAACCAGAGTAGGTAATAAAATTTTATATAATGTTCATTTCTGGTCCATCTCAAAAATGAAAAGGAAAATCTTTACAAGTGTGAAGGAAGATTTTTAGCATTTGGGGTTTTTAAGTCTACTGATGGAGGAATAGTAGTGGTCTTTGGGTAACAGCTAAGATTTTTTTAAGCTGTGGGGATAACCATAAGTTTGTCAGGGTTGATCAGGGTTGATCAGCAGCATTTCTCTATGTTATAGAAAGAAGATAATCCTTTTGTATGGGTAATACATCTCTGCTTCCTTGCTCTGGCAATATAAAGAAATTAAGGCCAAGATGAGCCTGAAAGAGTGTGTTATTCATTTTTCCTTTCTTTTCTCTGAAAATGGTTGAATATTTTCTTAAGTAATAGTGATTTCCTAAGCATTTTAGTATTTCTATTTTTCCTGAGAACAACCTGTGGTATAAAGTCAGTATTGAAAACCTGAGAGCATTCATTAAGCACTTATCTCCATAGTATTTCGCTATTGTGCATGCATTAAAGACCACCAAGAGGGCAACCAAGAGTAGTGAGTAAAAATCTATTGTGATTTTTGCTTTTATACACGTACTGTTAAACTGTACTTCCTTGTGGATTTACAGTGCTCTAACATTTTAGGAGTCAGTCACTGAATTTTGAAAACTTCACACTGAATTTCTTCAGAATTTCCACAGCAAACTAGATGTAGAAATTAGCAATTTTTTGGTGAAAATGAGGAGTAGATGACGTGCACTATATATCTAGGAATCATCACTTAAGAGGAAAAGTGAACCAAGTATCTTCTCCAGCCTGGTATCAAAGACCTGAAACTCTGCATAAAAGGAGGATGAGGGAGAAAAAAAAAAACCCAAACCTTCTACTGAAGTATTTAAAAAAAAAAAACAAAACACAACTTCAAGAACATAGTTGTTTTCCAATTAACACACATATCTTTTCAAATACCCTGAAAGAGAGCAACTTTCAGCAACAGTTCCAAATGTTGATATCTTTCTTGGTTATTTTGTGGCATCTACAGTTATATAGCTTTTCTGTACCTTCATCTTTCTGGTAAAAGTAATTCTATCACAGTGCAATGTAATTTATTATCCTTACAAAATAAACTGTCTCTTTTCAGGAAGACATGGTGATGCACCACAGAGTGAAGCACACCAGCTTGTAGAAATCCCAGTTCACAGAAATAAGCTATAGCCAGATTGCAGCTCCAGTGATGCACCATTGTGTCCAGGAATTCTGTGCATCAATAAAAATAGCAAAAGCCTGGGGTGAAAGGGTGTGTGTTTTTTTAATGTTTGAGGGGGATTTCTTGGCTTTAGATGTTTGTTTTGGTTGGGGTTTTTTTTTCAATGGAGAAAAAAAGGAGTTTTTTCCTTGGGCAAATATAGACCAAATACAACCTATGAATAAAATATTTGGCTTTGTTAAGCTCTAGTTTATGAAAAGCAAGCTATATAGGGGTATCTGCTTTTGTATGAAACTGGCAACACTACATTCAAAAAGAAAACATTCTTTTCTTTGAATATCAGAAGGTAGACCACTCATGAATGTGGCTGCATTAGAGATGCCTCTAGAATGCAACACTGGGTGAGCACTGCTCCCACTATTGCCAATAATAAAAAACTTATTTATTTGAATGTGAAAATGAGCTTTTTTAAAAGTAACATGTTTCAGTCTTTCACTGTTTAAAAGATCCCTAAATGTGCACCTGAAACGCTGCAAAATCTATCCCTTCCCTAAAATGTAACTCATTTGTTTTAAAATAAGAGAATGAGGGGGAAAAGGCATATGCAAATATAATTCTTTAATAAATTTGTCTTCTTCAGCCAGTACTGAAAGCATAACATCTCTGCCCTTTTCAATAAATACTGCATTATTCAGTTTGATGCACCTAGTGCAGTGGACACCACAGAAAAAGATCTGGCTCATAATTGAGGACTCTCTGCAGTCTCCAAAAACACATTTGCCAAGGACATACCTGGTTTATTTAATGAACAGCAAACTGTGCAGTTGACTAGTACTGACCTTGCCTGCAGGTACTGCATCCCTGAAAGACTGTGAGGCAAAAGTAATAGACAGTATGATGAAGTGATATAAAGCTGGGCAGATGATGCTGCAAAGAGCAGTTGCCTGATTTGGTAGTGCTGTATTTTCTTTGGACAGGTTTATGAAGTGTGTCTGTGTCCTCCAGTGAGACTTGGGAGAGTGCCTGCTGCTGTAGGTTAGCAGGGACACCTAGTGGCTTTGGTAAATGCAGCTGGCATTGCCTCTGCTACTTGCCGGTAAACTTGCAAGGTTTCAAGAAAAAAGGCTCCCAGGGCCTCTCTGCATCATTGTCTCAAAACCTATTGCGCTACCACTCTTCTCTGTACTTCTTTCTCGATTCTATGAAGCAGGAAAAAAAACCCGCATGTGTGCTTTCAGTACTGTGACAGATGTCAGAAGAGTGTTTTGATTGCTGCATTACTGCTATAATGAAGATTTGCAGGAACAAACAAGTAGAAGATTGCTTGAAATTATGAATTCCACATATCAGCTTTATTAGTTCATCAGTATTAAAGCAGACAAATGCTTTTTATGCCTGTAGTTCAGACTATTTAAAGATGACCATTTTAAATGTAGTTCAAATGGTTGCTTTCTTTTGTCATAGACATATTATACATGACCACAATTTTCTGTCTGTGGGACTAAATAACTGCCACTAAATCAATAATACTTATGAAAGTGAGACACTTAAATGAAACTTGAGGAATCTTTACATGTAAAATGCTTATCCTGTAAAGCTTGTAAAGGTCAACTTCTAGGTGAAATTGAAACCAGTATATAACCAGTGTACAAGGTCACCTTGTTCTGCAGCAGATAAAAGCAGCCATACCATATTAAGCAAGACTACATCTAGTCCAATATTATGTGTCATCTGCTTGTGGCAACAATACCAACAGTGTTCTGGTGATAAATGTGAACAAACTGGAGTTTGCCAGGGTCCTAGCTGCCTCCCGAAGAAACCATTAAAAACAGAGGTGTCAGAAGTTCAGCACGCCCTGTCAAGCACAGAACATGTCTCACAATGTTGAGGTGCTGTTCTGCACTGGAACTGCACCACGTGCTTACCACCTTCACACACAGAAACATTACACAGCTATTTTGGCAAAGGTACCTCAAGAGCTGCCAGAAAGGCATCAAGTTAGTAAGGAAAACACAGGTGGCTCATACTTGGTGGTGGAGAGTTTTGGCTCAAATTGCAGAGAAGTTGGTCTCTGAAGTCAAGAGCTTTACAATGGCTGATGTTGCACAGCAGAGGTGGGGAAAAAAAAAGACAAAAGAAAAAAACCTCATAGGCTTTTAAATCGATAAGCAGAAACGGGGCCTGATCCTATACAGTTGGAACAGGACTTAGTTAAGACTAGCAAGATCCTGTATGGATGAATTTCAAACAATATTTCTCAGCAGATAGCATTCTTTTTGTCAACATTTTAGGGGTTTGCGTCACCTTCAGTAATGACACACAGTAGTTCACACATTATTAGAGTTTTAAAGTTTGAGTACAGTCCTTCCTCAAAGTACCCTTCTTGGAACAGAAATAGTGTACAGCAGTTATCCTCCTATAAATTCACTGATTATAAAAACTAGAGATGACTAGACCATACTTGATGACAACTCTTGTTAGAAAATCTGTTTTTACAGATGACAGCAGACTGGTTAGCTGTGATTTTCACTCCTCTAGCTTCATCAGATGGCACAGACCATTTGAATCCTATTCTTTCAGCATATATGCATTAATGCTTAATGGAATGAAATACTAGCATCCTATTTTCAAATAGCTGAACACTAATAGATCTGTCCTGGATAGGTTTCAAGATCATTGACTTTCGTTAGTCGTCATAAGCATATGATTTCCTTTTTCATTTTTCAGCTCACAATATCTTGTTAATACAGCTTCTTAAAGATCTGTGCACTGTTCCATATGAGGGACAGAGGTTTTTGTTCCAGATTTGTTCCAAAACTTTTCCAAGTCAGTTGAAAATTTGCCAATGACATTCATTATCTGCTGATTAAACCTGTCTTTGTTTTGCTTTCATGCTTGTGCTCAGTTTTACTATGTGCAAGATGATTAAGGGCTCCACATATCATCAGTTAACCAATGACTAGAGTTTAAGAAGCATTACTAGTGCTAGTATTGTGCTACTGTACAAAGATGCTATCCTGTCTCCTGAATAATGGCTCCTTGTTTCTTATCTCTCTCACAAGGTGCTCTGAAAGGAGGCCTGAGAATAAGCACTTGGGAAAGAGACTGATAAAAATTTTATGTTCTCTTTTCTTGCTCTGCCTACATCCAGAATGATTTTAAAGCTACATTTTTCAAATTACAATGAATATGCTTCTTTCATTGCATACTCTATTACTGGCATTTTTCTCCTATATTAACTTTTATTTTAAATATGAAAAAGGTTCAGCACTCTACTGCACCACTACTATACAGTACTACATAGTTCACAAAATTCCATATATTCATGTCAGAATTTTGCTTTAGGGCTTTATATATTTATTAAGATAATTAAAAGTTTTAGGAAAAGGAATGTATTAAATTCTTCTTGGCAGTATTCCTAGTTCTTATACAAGCATTACCTATCTTCTGCTGAAGTTGTCATTGCTAATGTGGCTTGATTCTAATCTTATTGCCCCACAAGAGAGTCAAAAGTTGTTTTAGATATCATTGCCAAATAATTAATTACTTCTTTGCATTAAAAATTTAATTTGCTAGACCTGAACTGGAGAAAATAAAGTCCAATATCATAGTTGTTTCAAGATTTCTTTATTCTCCTCAGCTCAAAGGAATCATTTACTTGTTTGCTTTATGCTCATCTTTTTTCTCTTTGCCTTAAAACTTTTCAGTCTCACCAGTGGTGTAAAGAGACTTTGATGTCACATGAGAACCAGGTTGAATATATGTATGGAAATATTTATTCATCAATGTCTTGCTAAGTTAATAGTAAAGATATTTCAAGAGGTATAGCAGCTGTTTCAAGAAATAAGGTCTAAATCAGAGCTGAGAATGATGTATTCAGAATTTCCTCTAATGGCACATATAATTTCATACAGATATAGGTGTATATTCCCAGATAAATTGTCATGTAACAGAATTACTCAAGTATATTTGAGGGGGTTTTTTTGCATCACTTCTGGAATTTATAGCAGGGAAGAGGTATTCATTTAGGTATATTAACAATATGTTTCAAATAGCATATGAAAGGAGGAAAAGTTTATAAATCATATACCAACATTATCCAGCAGGGAAGCAGAGTGCTGAAAAGGTCAATGAAATGGAAGTGTGAAGAGCTGGCCTCTAATGCTATCTTAATTACAATTCTCTATATTAAAGTCCTTGTACTTCCAGGAGCTGACTGCTATAGACATTTCACACTTCATAATAAATGTAATTTAAAATTTGAGACAAAGGAGCAAAGTTATAATTTCCACTGGAAAATCTACAAATCATTCATAAAGACAAAAAGCAGTACATCACTTTGGCTTATTAAGGTGGTAGTATGCAAGATTGGCTTTTAGAGTCTCTGTTACAGATGCTTAGTCAATTTTATTGAACATACCTCAGACTAGCAAGTGCAGCACACGCACCATCTAAAAACTGTTTCTGAACACATGGCAAATGCTCCGCCTGAACAACCGGTTATTACCAGATGGCATAGCAGGACACTATCTGAAACTTTTATGAACTAAAATTGCAATGATTTGGTTTTCTTCAAAGAACATACCTAAACCTTTTCAAGTAAATGCATATAAACACCTAATTTATAAGGTGCTCCTTAGCAATAGAAATCTTTTTGTCCTTTGCTGCTTAGGTCTTGTGTATTATTGAAATAACAATCTCAGCCTTAACCCCCTTACCCAGTTTTGAAACTCTATGAATTCAAAATTTGAGTCTTACAAGAGGTTTGGGTGGGTTTTTTTCGTTTCTAGAAATAATTACATAAGCTTCAATTATTTATGTTATAGGATTTGTATTGGCTTGTTATTTATTCAGAAATAACACATTTCATGTTTACATCAGTCCTGGTATTTTTAATTTAGAGAGGACTTTTCTTGGAGGGAAAGGTAAAAATAAAGACAACTTTTCTTCCTCAAAATACTGGGAAACTTCTAAGGCTCTTTTTGGGTCATCTTTCTGTGTCATTATATACTCATGAATCAGATGCTGTTGTGTAAGTGCTGTTGTGCCTTGACAGGCTTGCTCCTTAAATATCATCAACAGTCCTTTTTGCAGTGTTGTGAGTACTAAAAGCCCCTCAGTGAGATAGAGTTTGAGCATGCCTGAAATGTTGCAGAAAACAGATTTGTTGTCTACGCTCGTTTGGTCAGATGGTATCATGGTTGATTTCCATAGCTAAATAAAATATTTGCATTGTCAAAAAGTTAATAATAATACAAGGAGAGTTATTAAAATGGAAGAAGAGCACCAAGCTCTCACTTGAAATGGTGACTCAGTGATGCAGACAGATTTGAGAAAGCTGTTCCATACAGCAGAAGCTCTCAACCAGAAGGTCCTCCCACCAATACCGCCAGATTGTGCAAAGAGATGCAGAGGACATGCATGCTAGCCAGGCAGTGGGAAGTGGATCAGAGATTGATATGCTTAGTCTACTCTCCACCCAACTCCCTTGTGCTTTTTTAAGGATGCACAGCCATTCCAAATCTCAGCTGTTCCAAATTGCTGTTTGGAACAGGTTTGGGGGGATTTCAGGTTTGCATTCAGATTGCCATTCCTATCTCCTCTGTGCCTCTCCTCTTCATCCTATCCCATGTGAAGTCAGTGATTCATTCTCTTTTCTCTCCTCCATATGGAAGGATGTATTAGAAAAGAGGCAGAAATCTTCAACCAGAACATATTCTTTCAGTCCCAGAGAAGGCAGAGAGGAATAAACAGCATTTGCGCCTTATTTTCTCCTCCTTTTCTCCTCTGGCTTTGTGTATAAGCCAGAAGGTTTGGACTGTTCCTTTTACCTTCCAGTGACAAAGACTGGCCACTGAGTCCCAATGGTATGCTTATTTGAGTGATTAAGAGATATCAGCACTGTTTGCAACAACCTAAAATCCTCATCTGTGCATCTGATAGTGCAGAATTCAGTAAAATGTTGATCAAACTCCAAGTTGCACTCTCTAAACATCTGCTTGACACTAACTTCATCTTACAAATTCTTGTTCATGAGATCTTTATAGTCAGTGGTTACACAACTGTATTGGGATATAGTTGTCATGCAGAAAAAAAGATAAATTAGCTAGAGTGAACATTTCTTAAAGGGAAACATATTAAAGTGTGTCAAGTACCAATAAAAATCAGTTTAAGAAAAGTTAGATAGAGCAGCGTTTAAAAAGAAAGAACCACTCTGTTTACTGACAGGAAATATATACCGATCAAGAGAACCAATGAAATTTGCCAGCATCATTTTCTTTCAATAAAATAGAAAGATGGATATTGAACAATTGTCTTAATTGACTTGTGGTTCAACTTTTCAGGCATTAAATTCACTAACTATGAAATGGCAGACAAATTACTCTTGTTTAAAGTGCATTTGTGTTGAGAAGAAAATGGACATAGTGATATGGAAGAACAAACTCTGCTCACAGCTCTAGAGATAGATACAGTACATTTTCTTCACCAATAAATTTTAACCACTACAATTGGAAGAAAAAGTTCACAGAAGGAAAAAACATACCATTCCCAGTACTCATTGTACATGACACTCTCATAGTTCTGTCTCAGGTGGCACAGTAGTCACCTAAAAATCCTTGCTTCATTAAGGATTAAAGTGACTTTCCCATTCTGATTTTATATAACACATCTCTGAAATAAAAAGGGTTCTGGAATCCTGTAGACTTCCTAAGTTCATATGTGTGTGCGTTTCAAAAGTGACTCAGTGAAAGTCTACAAGTTGCCTGTTGTCAAGCTCAGTTGTCAAGCTGTCACCTCTTCAGCCACAAAACTTTCTTTGTTAATACACCTATATGTATACTCTTCCATGTGTGTGTTGCTTTTGGGTGGAGATTAGACTTCAAGACCACTTAATCATGATAACCTCTAACTGTAAATACATAACCTGGTCATTTACCTTTCCTTAGACATAAAAATGTGTTTAACAAATGAGTTATTTTTATTTCCAGATTATCTGTATGTTGCTTTAAAGTTACAAACATATTTGTATTAAAACAATTAATATGAAAATGAGTTACCTTCATTTCAAATTGATTGGGCTTTAATTAAGGCTAGGTGAAAACTATTCAACTAGTGGAACTGAAAAGAAAAAAAAAAAAAAAAGAGTCTATCCAACCGTGGTAGCTAATGTTTAGTGCTACTTAACATCACGCTCCTTTCCCTTTTCCATAGAGCAAGCCAAAACTAAGAGACAGTCTAGACACTGAAGACATGGTCCTGTAGCTGGTCCTGTTCCAAGTTGCATATTACTGTGTGGCGATCTATCTGAATATCAACAGGTTGTTAGAAATCCAGATCCTTAGTCTAGGAAGCAGAGAGACATATGGACAGCAGCAGCTGCCATACAGTATACCCTCCTATGTCAAAGATTTTCCAGGAATGTTGTGGTCCTTTCAAATGCTAATATAAATGCCCAGCTCTTCTGTATTTTCTTTCACTTCTAGCAGTTATGCTGTCCATAAAATTGCATACTTAGCTTCACAGTGAAAAACCTTATCTGGGACCCTAATGAAAAGTAACTGAAAATCTGTTTCCACAGTAATAGACAACAACTCTTTTTCCTTAAGTATGTGGCTGCTGTTAATGAAATTATTGTAGAGCTTTAGTTCTGTAAATTCAAGCAACAGCCAAACAGAAAAACATCTGCAGAATCTGTGGTCAACATCTAAGTTCATGGCTTTAATCCTAAAGTTATTAAATAACAAGTCTTAATTCACATATGCGTTTCCCACAAATCTGCAACAAAATAGCCTGCTATCTGCTCAGCTTCATTACCTAAGGACTTCATAGCTGACATGCAGACATTTTACGTAATTTTTTATGTTATATAGTCTTTGGACTTTGGAGTTAATTTACCTTCTCCCAGTAAGAGTGTTGCATTTATTTTTATTTCATTTTATTAAACATCCCACAGAGAGGCTAACTGCCTACTAGTTCTTGGTTTTATACAATAGTACTCTTAAGCCTTTTTGAGAACATTCATTTCATCAAATCTGCAAGCAGAATGCAGAATAAGGCATTCTGAATCACTGATTCAAAAAATAGATATAATGCCCATTATTAACTCTGTGTTCTTCTCTGTCAGACGTTGGAAGATAATTGAAGTGTGCAGTTTTCCTTACCCAACTGCTTGTCATAGCTCTCAAACACTGAAAATGAAGCTTGGGCAGGAGAGTTCTGAATCCCAGCACTGAGATTTAGCCTGCACTGTTCTCATCTATCAGATTTCTACAGAAGAAGGTTTTATTTTCTACAAGCACAATAGTACAGTAATTCTCTGTTGTTTACTTTCAACTACATATAACATCACTGGTTACTAACTTGTTCCACACTGCCACTGCATAAGTAATTGGCAGACATTCAGACCTTAGTAATCAGATCCTCACTGCAAATCACAAATTTAGCTTGAAATAATCCTAAAAATCTATTAAAATAACACTGTATTGTTTACTTTTTTCTCTTTTTAATTTTTTTTTACATTTTTTGTGTGTGTTCTTCTATATTTCAAAGCTCACAGTTCCTCAAACTCAACATTTTGACTGTGTAGAAATGGGCTTGGTTTCTCTAGCTGGGATTCAGCAGCTTAACTTGAAACCTAGAGGCTCATAGTTTATCAGAATTGACATAATGACTGTACAAAATGCATCTATGCATTTAGAGAAGTGCACTATTTTTTTCTATTTCTACCTCCTAAGTATGTTCTTTGTGTTATACTGACTGATTGAAGATGGGATGACACAATGTTTTCTGGTTTGTTGTTTTGTTTGTTTTTTTGTTTTGGTTTGGTTTTTTTTTTCTAGCAGAAAGGAGTAAATGGCCTTATTAATAAATAAAGATTTTTCTATCATGAAAAGAAAAATAAAAACCCCAGATAGTTACAGGAAAGTTAGAGACAGAAACTGAAAAAGAAACCTCACTTATTGAGCAGATAGTTATCCTTAACCTGAATGATTTCATATATATGCTATCCTGTAGTTTATCTGCTTTTAAGCATTATGTCATATTGCTGCTTTTGAGGTTAGAGTGGAAGGGCTTTTTATTTGAACTCAGTTCATGTAATAAAGAAGGAAAGAAAGTCCAGTGTTGTGATCTGAGATATCCACTGAATATGAATAAAAACATGAAAAAAAAACCCCACCAAAACTGTGTCTTCCTTAATTATCTGATGAAGTCCCATCCAGCTGCAGGAGACTATATCAGATGCATCAAAGCTACAGAAAAGTTTACAAGCTCAGAGAAAGCCTGAGAGTGAGTAAAATCTTGCTATTACTTATTATGTATCTACCATATACTTTGTACACAAGTATACAGCCATTGGCAAAAGTGCTTGCTTTAGGAAATTAATTGGAATTTGATTCACAGCATTTCTACTTTCAGTGATACCACTGGCAAGCTACTTTGATTGCAGTGGGAATCAAATCCTTTCATCCTCTTATCTAATAGCAGAGTTAACTGGAAGTGAAGCTAGTCTATGAGACCAAACACTCAATTTACGTCAAAAACCGCAACATCATTTTAGCAAGCCATGACAGTATCTTGCAGTGGGATTGCCATGTGACAATATGAAATACACCAGAAGGACTTGTCATATCCATGATTGCATGAGAAGCACACTCAGGTTTTATGTATCCACCTGCAAGAGGCACGAGGGTATCAAGGTTTATCAGTGCAAGCCATAGTTCATCCTTTGCAGTGCTGAAGTGCCTCATGTCTTCATGCATTTCAGACCAAACTCCTGCATTCTCTCCCCTCTACAGGAAAGAGCAGGTACAAACCAGCACATTTGCACTAGAGAAGAGGACACCTCACACTACTGTGCTGAAACATCTTTCAAAGCTGGTCTTTGACCAGCTCTTTGGACAGCCCCTTTTCAAAGTAACACAAGATACTAGAGATTTGCCCTCACATCCTGACAGAGTACAGCTTATAGACATTTACTGATGTTACCAATGAAAGTTTGTTTTGAGAGTGCTGCAAAACTGGACTCAGCATTCAAAGCAACCACACTTTACTGTCATGTTATGACTAATGGTAGGTCAGATAATAACATTTTAAGAGGAAAAACGTGTTTTCCATGAAATAGCAGTCTGATCACGGGTTGTGTGTAGGAGGTGGATGATGTCCTTTCATTTCTGTCCTCTATGTCCCGTCTTAAACCGAAGTGAAAATTTCAATTGCTAAATAACTGATATCATCTTTATAAATGCATATACAGTAAATTGTTCTTAGGGTCATACTTGAATTCCAGAACATTCTGTCTGTTTTCCTAAAAATCCTAATTGTCATTAGGATGAATAATAAAGCATAAGACTGCAATAAGTTTTGCAAAGCAATTGTATTTCACTGGCAAGAAATTTGGAGAAAGTAGTGTCACGTATTTCAGAATACGAGGGAGTTGATAGCACCCTTTGCTTTGTGGATGTCCTTTGACCTCCAGATCCTGAGGGCAAATCTTGCTCACAGGATACAAGTAAAATGAAGACCTCTTTTATTTTTCCTCCATCATTACAGAGATTTTGCATCTATGGTAGCGTCTGCTCAGAAATGACACAGATGTGCAAGATATCTTTCACTGGAGGAAATGCAAGAAGATCTGTGCATAGCTCCTTTCTGTTCATATATCTTTCTTGTTTGCATCCCTTTCTCCACTCCCACATACAATAACACTGAAAATATGTAATGTTGTTGAGACCAAACCAATTACTCTCCTTCAGTCCTCCTCTTCAAATTTTCCACATACTATTTGGCCTACGTGACATTTCAGAGCTAGAAACTAACTGAAGAGTGAAATACTACATACAGCCTTCATCAAGAGGTACATCAATGCATGCAGTAGTATAAAACTTTATTTCACATAGCTCCTATTTCACACAGCTCCTATTTCACACAGCTTTGGACTAAGTAAACTTCAGTTGATTACATGGGTGCCTTCCATCTTAAGATCCCAAATGATATGGTCTCATCTGGGTTTCTTACAATTGCTTTGATATTAATAAGCTTTTAATTGGGAATAAAACTGAGACATCATTATGGATAGATGTATCATGCAGGCTCAAGCATTCTTTTTTTATTTTCTTTTTTAATTAGGCCATTTGAAAGTGCTCTGGCAACAGAAAGATATTTTAGCATTCATTTCATTTAGGACAAGGACACATGTTATTCTCAGAGAATATTATTATAGATGGTGTAAACTGCTTCCCTCTAAAGACTTCTAAACATAAATGCAATTTTGTGTGTACTAGTATGTATCAACGTAGAATGGATGGAAAATTATCCATTGAAACTATTTCTTATTAGAATATTATGTTTTTAATGAAATGTAAATGTTGTAGAAAATGTCTTAAGGGAAGAAAAATAATTTATTTGAAAACTTTTTCAAGTAAAAATTTCTTTTCAAGATAAAAACTCTTCTGATTTTTGTAGAGCTGTGCTTTAGAATGAGATAGAAACTAAACTGAAAGCTAAATCTTGACCTTTGAGCTGATGTCTAGAGGTTTAAACCAGGAAGAAAACTACTGCGAATGCATTGTGAGTGTAGGTTGGATTTATTCCTCCACTTGCGGAGGAAATTATAGCAGCACTAGGATGAACTGTTGTGTGTCTCCCAGAGCACAGTAAGTCAGCTCATAAAGAGTGCAAAATAAACTGGATAGTGAAGGAGTTACGATGCTTGTACCTTTACACCAGCTCATTGCTGTCAGGACCCAATTGTCTCCTGTCGGGCACCAGTCTCTGGAAATCACATGTAGATCAGAGCATCTGTAGGACGCAGCACCACCCACTGTGGGTGTGACATGTCTGTAGAAGGTGGCAGGAGTACATAGACATTGACTATTTTCCAATGGAAAAGGAGGAAAGAAAAAAAAATGTTTATGGCCTATCTTGATACACAATTACACTTTTAATTGAAGTTATCATGGTAGGCCAGATGAGTAATCCCAAGACAGAAAGCTCTGCTTTTTAACCCCTTCTTTTGAAATTAACCAGAAAAATAAGTGTCTTTGGGATACTGTGAACATGTATTTGTCTTTTGCTAATAATTAAAGACAATATTTAACAAATATATATAACAGGCTTTTATACAAATATAAACAGGCTTTTCCTTGTACAAAAAGTGCCTTCATCAGGTCTGACACTAGATGAATGAAATACCAAATTTCAGAAAATCCCTCTAACTTCCAAAGAAATGTACAAATATCAAGTCACAAAGACATGAGGCAAGAGTCTCCCATGCCAGGGTTTAGAAAGCTCTTGGAAAGTTGCTAGTGATACATTAGCAAATGTGGCTACAGGTTTCAAAGAAGTGAGTGACAGTAAATGCTCAGAAGAGAGGCTTCAAGTGTAAAATGCATAGTTTGGCTCTGAAGCATATAAGATTTAGCGTCATTATGACAGCTTCACTTGGGTTCTGCTTACAGCACACTGATACCAGGAGCTCTGAAATAAGCCAGGCTCAAATCAAGTGTTTGATGTTATGACTCTGACCCAAATGAAAAAAATCTGACTACAAAAGTTCAACTACTTTGTGTTTTTCACACTCTGTCCCTTTCTCTCCCTCTCTTGCTCAACATGGTGACTTGGTTCAGCTCAAGCTGACACTAGTAGATATCTGGAGTAACATTCAGAAGTATGAGTATAAATAAAGCAGATTAACAGTGGTGTCTTGGTCAGCTGCCAATGTATTAGGTCTGTTTTCTGAATGCCCTACCTTGACCCTTCTGAAAATTGATTTGGAATCTTTAAGAATATCTTTAGCAAAGAAGAAATTCCCAAGGTAGTTAGCTGTTTTCTTTTTTGTCTGGTGTATGAGTTATGGTCAATTTTATTTTAATTAGAAGTGTAGTAGCTTTGTACAGCTGTCCCTATCAGCCGCAGTTGGATCTATCAAGCAATTTTTTCCTGCATAACCTATTAGTGTTGACCAGTGAGCTGTAATATATCCCTTCTTTCCTTTGTGCTATCCCCAAGTGCTCATGAAAATTTTCTGTTAAAATCTCTGAATTCAACAGCACTGTATCAAGAGAAGGCCTTCCAACAAAGGATGAGAAATGTATTTATTCTCTCGTGCTTATTTTTTAATGTACCAAATGCAGTTCTGTATCTCCTGTACTGTATTTCCAGACTGTGACTACTCGTACAGTTTACAAGAGCAGCATCAGATAGTACAACAGCTTTCTTCCATGAAGGCTCTAAAGGCCTTGCAGATGACAGTATGAGCCAGTCCTCAACAAATATACTCCTTATTTTGACTAATAGGTTTCAGTGCAAGATACAAGTAGAACAGCTACAAACTTGCTTAATAAGATGAAAAAAAATCACATAGTTGATGGGTTTCACTTTTCCTCGTATTGGGCAGATAAATTCTACTGAAATTACGTGTGTCACAGCTTTCATAGTTGTATCTTGTCTCATCATCACCACCACATGTGCCATACCCACATGTTGTCATGATTCTTGTCCTAGTACAAAAGACATGTTGGTTTATATATATTTTTTAGATTTTTCCATTTAATTCAATTTTTAGCAATTTTCAAATAGTTGGAGCTATAAAATTTAAACTACATGTACATCCAGACAAGATGGATTAATATTACCCTAAAAAATGCATTTGGTTTTCCAGGTATCTAAAAGAGTTTCTTAAAATATAGGATCTTAAGTATTCAAGACCTTTTGGCTAAACAGGCTTTGAGTTGTGATATGAAGCAACAGCATTGTGGTACTAATTGATTGATCTCTTAGGTTTCCTGAGAACACTCTGTATGCATATACGTAAACCTCTACATATCATGATGTCATGGTTCAGGCCAGGCCAGCAACAAAGCACCACACAGCTTCTTATTCACATGACCCCTTACTTGCCCACCTTCCTAAGAATGGTAGAGGCCTCAGCAAGATGAGAGGAGAAAAGATAAACAAGGGCATTGTGGATCAAGACAGGAGCAGGGGGGGCTCACTGCCAACTACAATTCCAGGCAAAACAGACTCCACTACTCAACTTAGAGAGGAAATATGCGTTTATTCTACTACCTACTAGAAACAGAACCAAAGAGAAAACAAAAACCAGAGCAGGATGATGAAAAAAATAGAACCAGTTCTTTAAGATCTCCTCCCACATCCCTCACTTCTTCCCAGGCCCAGCTCACTGCTCCTCATATCTCTACCTCCTCCCTCCTCAATGGTTCAGAGAGTTAGAGAATGGGGGATGTGGTCAGTCTCTCACAGATGGTCTCTGCCACTTCTCTCTTCTCAGAGAAGGAGGACTTTCCACATTCTTGCTCTGCTTCAATATAAGGTCCCTCTCACAGGATACAGTCTCTAAAGGAGGTCTCCAGCATGAGTTCTTCCCAAGGGCTGCATCTTCTTCTCAGAAAGTCCTTTGGTGTGGGATTGCTCTGCTACAGCAGCATTCTAGCCACCTGCTGCTGCAACATTGCCCTCCCACAAATTCATGGCCTCCTCTGGGCACAGTTACCACCCCTGGCATAGGGTCCTCTATGAGCTGCCAACAAATCTTAGCTTCACCACATTGCAGGGGATCAGCTGCCATTTCCCCACAGGATGCAGACGAGTCTGTTTCAGCATGCCTCCTCCTCTCTTCCCTCAGAGACCTTGAAGTCTGCATGGCTGCTTCTCTCTCCTCCAACTCCTTCCCTCACCTCCCAGAAAGGAAGGAGAAACCAGCTGCTGCTTCTTAAAAAGGGGTCACAGAGGGACTCGATTGGTTCAGTCCCAGAAGTGTGTCTGACTCAGAGCCAGGGAAAATTTCAAGCAACTTCTTAGAGGATCCAACTTTACAACCCCTTCCCCATTGCCAGAAATGGCTCCACATAAAAAAAAAAAAAATTAGAAAGACCTAAGCCAGTAGATTGAAATTGTTTGAATCACTCCTTGGTGATTCCAACCACACAATTGTGGTCAATATTAAAAATTAACTCTACTAGACCCCTACACTGTGGAGTACAGTTTTGGGCTCTCTTTTGTCTTGTTCACTATTTACATAGAACTGCTATAGAAAATGTTTTCACTTGTCTTTTTTTATACAGCTGACACATTAATCTGTCTGCCTCTCCTAACAGCAAACAAGGTCACTGCCATCTAGATTTCCTATTTTATGTGTGGATAAAAAAGTTATTTTAGAGTTAAATGACAAAGATGAAATCTTGTCAAAGAATATTGTGAATGATATTGTTTAAGTTAACATTGAGTGTCTGTGTATACAAAAGGTGGAAGTCAGCACATGTCATGGTTTGACATGAAGCCATTTCTGGTAAGGGGGAAGGAGTTGTAAAGATGGCTCCTGTAAGAAGTTGCTCAAATCTCTCCCTAGCTCTAAGCCAGACTCACTTCTGAGGCTGAGCCAATTAGGCACTTCCACAATCCTTTTTTTAGAAGAAGAAGACAGAAGGGGAGAGTTCTTACTGTTCCTTTTTCTTCTGCCCTTCCTTCTTTTCTGGATGGTGGAAGGAGAGAGAAGAAATCATGCAAACTCCAAGGTCAGTGAGGGAAGAGAAGCATGCTGGACCAGAGACTCCCGTGCATCTTGTGGAGAGGACTGGTGAAGCTGAAATTTGTTTGCATTTTGTTAAAGACCCCACATCAGGGGCAGTGGCTATGCCCAGAGGAGGCTGTGTCCTGTGTGGGACCCTGTATTCACAGAAGCCGTAACTGTGGGGAAGAACCCATGTCAAAGAAGTTCATTAAGGACTGTGTACCGTGGGAGGGACGCTGTATCGGAGTAGGGAAAGTATGCCAGGAGTCGTCCTCATCTGAGAAGAGAGAAACAGCAGAGCCCATCATTGAGAGACTGAGCATATCCCCCATTCCCTCTTCCCCTGGAGCCATTGAGGGAGGAGGAGATAGAGATATCAGGAGCAGTGAGCTGGGCCTGGGAAGAAAGGAGGGATGAAGGACAGAGATCTTAAAATGCTGGTTGTAATTCTCTTATCATACTACTCTATTTTTGCTTTTTGTTCTGTTCTCTTCTCTTCTCTTTCTTGTAGGTAGTAGAATAAACTTTCCTTATTTTCCTCTCTAAGTTGTGTAGTGGAGACTGCTGCACGGAACCATAATTGGCAGTGAGCCCTCCCTGTCCTTGCCTCGATCCACAACATCCTTGGTTATTTTTTTTCCCTCCCATTTCACCGGGCCTCTGCTGTCCTAAGGACGGTGGGGGTGAATGGAAGGTACTGAGTAAGAGACTGTCTTGGTGCTTTACTGCTTGCTGGCCAAAACCACAACAGCATTTTAGAGAACTAGTTCTCTTTTTCTGATAGCCATAAAGAGCTCTAGACTTTAAAGCATAAGTATTTGAAGGAAACATTGATTATACAGGTTTTATTAAAAACTTTTCCTATGATGTTCTAGTACCAATGTGTATTGTTTGTGAATTCCTAAATGGATTATTGAATTGGGATTCAATTATGCTTGAATGCCAGCTACTGGCCCACATTTAAAGCAGCTTCTCTTTTTTTTCCAGTAGCTTTCCATCACCAAGTTCTTCTCTCCTTGAAGCTGAGGAGCAGCTGCATGTTAGAATTAAAACTTTTGAAGGAATTCTATCCCTGTTTTTCAACATAAGAGATGTTCAGGCAACAGGGCTGTCATTTTTACTGCCATGCCTAGACAGTTTAGATGACAGAATGTTTCTTTCTAGATGAAAATAATATTTTAATGTAGAACTGCAGTTGACAAAAGTTTTCCTTCCTTCTCTTTAATCAATCACTTAGCCTTTCTACTGATTTAGTTTTGAGTTAATTTATTCAGACTGCATTGATCAGTGAAGATATGAGAAGCAAGTATAGTATTTAACACTTTCATGTCCTCTTGTTCAGTGTCCTCTTCATGATACAGTATCAAGGTTCACCTACCTAGATACATGGTGAAAGATCGTCCTTGAAATAGTTAATCCTAACTTGCAAGAGATTTTTATTCTTATGATAACTGCATTCCCCAACAGCAAAAACTTTAGTTCTTTCTTTGTTGTTATATGAGTTTCCATCCTCTACTAGAACAACTTTGCCTTTTCTCCCCTATTATAAGTCACTTATAGTATCTGGAAATAAAATCTTGCGAGAATCATCAATGAAACAGAGTTTGATGGATTTCTGCTTAGTATCAGTTAGATTTAAAGCAACTTTTTTAATATAATAGTCATCATTTTTTAAATCATACGTTGCTCAGCAGACTACCATGCAGAGAGAGATTAACACCAAGTCTAGATATGAAGTTTAGCTACAATAGTTGGGTGCTCTGCCAGTGCTAAGCAAAATGTAGTACAAACTATGAAGAAGCTGTGCTGTTTTCAGACACATAAGTCTGAAAACAATTTCTTTCATAGCAATGTGCTGTTCTAGTCATTACCTCTGAATATTTATCTCTTAATATCACTTTTTGCCAGCAAAATAGAGATATGGTTTACCAGAGATTAGTTAAAAACTTGGCAGAAGCAATTTTGAGGAATTGTACTTTCCAAAAATTTATTTCTGCATTCAGAGGAGTAGATGGTGGGGAAAAAAAAGTGTTATTCACAGTAGTTCGTTAATTTATTCAACTAAGAGTTCTTTGTCAGAAACTGTTTCTATGCAAATATTTGCAATTTTTATGAGGTAGTTAATTGTGTGGTTATCATAGTAGTGTTACTTTGCTTAAATGGTTATCATTAACCTATGCAAAAATTTCTGAATTTCACTTTTCCTGCAAGCTTCTTTTACAATCTGTCACATAATTGTTCCTGTAAGCTTTTTTGTAAATCTCTTACCCTTCAACTTACCAACAATGTCAGTAAGAATGTCACTTTGACTACAGTTTTTGCAAATATCTCCAATTTCTTTTCCTGTCATTTACGCATGAAAAGTCTCCTGTGATACATTCCTTAAGGTTTATTATCTTTTCCTTCAAATTTCTTCCTAAGATTCACTTTCTCTGTGACAACTGCAAGAAATTGGTAAATCAATCTTAAAAACATTGGGTTAGAAACAGAAGGTGGGCTAGTGGCTGAATTTCTTAGTTTAATTTCAAGTGATCTGGATTTCTAAGCCTTGCACAAAAAATTTATATAATCTTATTACTTTATCATTGCAATTTTCTAACTTTCTGTTGTTTGTTACACTTGCTTCTTTTACTTTGATTCAAACAATAATCTAGACATTTGGGGTAAAAAAAAAAAATGCACCTAATTGTTTAGATTACAACTTCTTATACAAAGACTGTAACCAATTTTATGATAATACTACTGCATAACCAATTCAAAATGTTTCCCTGGTTATTTTTTCCTTTTTTTTTTTCATTTCTATATCGTATCTACTGTAATACCGTAACAATTTGGGTCTTAGAAGTATACACACTGTCCTGTTGGAAATAAGTATTGTAAGTATTCATTCTTCTGAAAATAAAAGCAATTTAACTAGTTTCTGAGTTGATGTTAGCACATTAAGCTTTTCCAAAAGAATTAATAGCAGAGAAAGATCCCAGGACTGCAGAATAACTAAATCAAAACTTTGTTTCCAATTCAATGAATGGACAGACTGGTGGTTGCTATTGTTACTGCTGCTTCAATTCAAGGGATTTTTTTCCAATCTATTAATTATTGAAATGTAGATAGCTACTTAGTTTCATTTAAACACTGAGATATGTAAGAGATCAGTGAAGGGAGGGAGAACAAAAATCTCTACATAAGTAAAAAAAGGCTTGATTAAAGAAGAAGGGAAGATAATACACCATAGCTCACTTGAATCATTTCTGAGATGCTCTGATTTAAAGAAAAATCCTCTTTTGGAGAGTGTATGTGGAAGTTTGACTTGGCCTGTGATACAGCTTTGGATCAATTCAATACACTAAACTTAGATAATTTGCTGGCACATGATCTCATGAGGCAAAGCCTTTGCTACACATTAGGTATTAGGTAGAAAGACCATAGGGCAGGAAGGTCAAGATTGTACAGTCTAGTTAGAAATGCCAGTCAGCATTTTGTTCACCTTCCTTGTGACATTGTGTCTCTCTGTAAGAACATTCCTCAATGTATAATAATTTCCTGTTTCTTTTTGGCTGTCCACTTAAACCATCTTGGTTTGTTCTGTCATCTTCCCTTTCAGTTCATATTTATCCCTGGGCAAAATCTCCATCCATTGCCACCTTGGTGCAGTCTAGCAGCAAAGACTACTTACCTTGCCTGTCCTTACCTGGTGTAGTCTCTTATCACAGCAGAGTGTGGAAAAGCCAGATCATATGGTCTTCTAAAATAATCATGTTAGGTATTTGAGAGATAAAACCTTTGAGAGATAAAAACCTTCTCAACCCACACTGAGCTGAGCAAAATTTTGGTCCACATTGGTTAAATCTGAAAGAGTATTAGCTGCTCATATTCAATAACGGTCTACTGAACTTATGACCATAGGTGTTTTGTTGCAAAGGCTTGAGCAAAAGTTTTGGCATATTGCTTGCTGAATTGTGATAGATGCTGATAGGAGTGGAAAAAAAACAGGACTCTTTAAACTCCTCAGTATCTGTTCCTGGCTCCAAAATACAGGAATCCTAAAACTCAACAAAAGTAAGGAGAAAGAAACAGATAGGAGGAACAATTTACTTTTCCTGAGTACATGTTCACAGAAAAAAACATTTGATGCCTTATGCCTTGAACAATATGAAGAACATGTACAGTTTAAACCATGTTATATGGGGAACGTATGGCAATGTTTTGGTAGTGGGAGGATGCAGGGGTGACTACTGTCAGAAGCTGCTAATAGAGCTGTAAAATAGAGCCAATGCCAGTTGGCTCCAAGACAGACCCACCATTGTCCAAGGCTGAGCCTGTCAGTACTGGTGGTAGTACTGGGACNATATGGTCTTCTAAAATAATCATGTTAGGTATTTGAGAGATAAAACCTTTGAGAGATAAAAACCTTCTCAACCCACACTGAGCTGAGCAAAATTTTGGTCCACATTGGTTAAATCTGAAAGAGTATTAGCTGCTCATATTCAATAACGGTCTACTGAACTTATGACCATAGGTGTTTTGTTGCAAAGGCTTGAGCAAAAGTTTTGGCATATTGCTTGCTGAATTGTGATAGATGCTGATAGGAGTGGAAAAAAAACAGGACTCTTTAAACTCCTCAGTATCTGTTCCTGGCTCCAAAATACAGGAATCCTAAAACTCAACAAAAGTAAGGAGAAAGAAACAGATAGGAGGAACAATTTACTTTTCCTGAGTACATGTTCACAGAAAAAAACATTTGATGCCTTATGCCTTGAACAATATGAAGAACATGTACAGTTTAAACCATGTTATATGGGGAACGTATGGCAATGTTTTGGTAGTGGGAGGATGCAGGGGTGACTACTGTCAGAAGCTGCTAATAGAGCTGTAAAATAGAGCCAATGCCAGTTGGCTCCAAGACAGACCCACCATTGTCCAAGGCTGAGCCTGTCAGTACTGGTGGTAGTACTGGGACAACATATTTAAGAAGAAGAAAAAACAAACAAATAAACGCACTCCAAAAAGACGCACAATTGAAGCTGGAGAGAGAAGTGAGAACACCTGAGAGAAACAAGAACTCTACAGACACCTAGGTCAATGTAGAAGGTGGAGACCAGGTTCTCCAGGCCCAAAGCAGACATTTCTCTGCAGGCCGTGGTGTAGCCGATGGTGAAGGAGGCTCTGCCCCTGCAGCCATGGAGGCCACAGGAGAGCAGAGACCCACCTGCAGCCCAAGGAGGACCCCATATTGGAGCAGGTGGGTCTCTGAGGAAGGCTGTGACTCCATAGGAAGCCCACACTGGGGCAAGTTCTTGACAAGATCTGTTGCTCCATGGAAAGAGGAGCCTATGATGAATCAGGATTCTGTCAAGACTTGTGATCCACGCTGGAACAATCTATTCTTGAAGGACTGCAACCTGTAGAAAGGATCCACTCTGGAGCAGTTCATGAAGAACTGTAACCCATGAGAAGGACTCATTTTGAAGAAGCTCATGGAGGACTGCCTCCTTGGGAGAGATCCCATACTGGAGCATGGAAAGAGTGTGTGATGAACTGATCACATCATTCCTTGCCACTCTGTGCCCAGGAAGAAGGGAGAGGTGGGAGTAAGGTGTTTTAAGATCTAGAGTGTTTTTTCTCATTATCCTACCATGATTTGATTGGTAATAAATTCAACTAATTTTCCCCAGTCTGGATCTGTTTTGCTCATGATGGTAATCTGTGAGTGATGTGTTCCTGTCCTTACCTCAGTTCACAAGCCTTTCATTGTATTTTTCTGTCTCCTGTCCAGCTGAGGAGGGGAGTGAGAGAGTAATTTTGGTGGGTACCTGGTAACCAGTCAAAGTCATTTCATCACACATTTTTAAAATAGACTTCCCCTGGTTCTCAAGAATTGGCTGCTAGTGTTTAGGTGGATAATCAATACAAGCCAGACAGCTGCCATGTGACATTTCATCCTAGAAGGTTAATTTAATACATTTATTTAATACATTGAAAAGTGAATCTTAGCAGAGAAAGTACTAAATGACTCTAACATCAGGCAAAATATGTCTCTAATATGATCCACTGGATTTTTTTAATTGTCTGAAAGGGGAAAGAAAGGGGAGATCAAAACTACCAAGTCAAAGCATCAATTATGCAACCAATAACAGAAACAGATCTTCTGACTCTCCTTTTCTGTCTAAAACCTGATCCCACATAATACTAGAGCATCACGTTGGTCAAGAAAGGAGCCTTGTGAAATGCATTTTAGCTTTTAGCTGTAATGGGTTTGAAATTAGTCTGAGAGAGAGGAAGAATGACACAATATGTAGCATACTTGCATAGCTTTAAACATTCTAATGTATGACATTCAGAATTGCACAGTATTCTCAGGGAGCATCAGGTTGTTTTTACTTACTTTTTACTCCAGATCTTCCGTTTAAAAGCTGCAGAGTACTAATACGTACACATCTTTGTAAAGCTTGTACAGGCAGATTCAAAGCTGCTGAACTTTGTGCAAAATAATTTCCATTTCAAAGCATTAAAGATGGTTGTTTTGGGTGAGATCACACAGAACTACTAACTAATTACTTTAATGAGCTTTCTTAATTGCATAGCTGAATTTTGAGATCCTATGTTGAAAAAGAGTATCAGCCAACAGTAATTTACTCTGGACTTAAGAAACAGAGAAAGACAAAAAGTAGGTAGTGAGTTAATTTAGGGGGTTTTAATAAGAAATTCATTGCTATATTTTGTGCCCCAGAGTCTATTAAGGTGTGATAAATAAATACCTCAGAAAGGAAAACAACGTTACACATTCTCATTTGTATTCAAATGTATAAGAACAGGCAGTTCATAGTTGTTCATTGATTTAATTGAATTTTTATGCTACCAAGATATGTTTAGAGAAGCTCTCCACAGTGCAAGATGCAGTACAATCATAGATTAATAAGGTGATATTTTTAGCTTACCTATATATATATATATATATGTGTGTGTGTAAAAATATATATGTGTGTGTATACTTTTGTGGATCTACTTTATTTTCTTCTATGTACCACAGTGAAGAAAAGTTGTACACAGGGATGCAAAGAAGGACAATGACATATCCTGCAGATATTTACAGGAAATTCCTATACCTATAAAGGATAAAGTATGTAGTGCTGGTTGTTCAAGCAGGTTGTTACAGTGAACAGTGACATTGACAACTCATCACAATGCAAGTGAGGATTGATAATTAATTAACATCCCACAAGTCTCAGGAAATATAGGAAATATTTTTTCACTCCAAGAAGTTATCTTGCAGTGGAAAATATCTTTTAGTAGTATAATTCAATTCAGATATTTAAACAGTAGCATTGTGGTTTAATGGATGTACAATAATAAGTAATGGTGATTACACTAGAACGAAATGTGCTGCAGGGATGAACATGTATCCTTTCAAAATGTTTTGATACTGAAGAGGCAAGGGAGTCCCAGATAGTGATGTTATCAGAAATATCCTGAAGTTGCCAATTTACATTCATTAAATTCAAACTGGTTCATATCTAATAACTGGTCGAAGTTCATTGTAGGCATCCACAAACATTGTCCTTGTCCTGCAGAGAGTCAGAAGTCTTTAAGTTGCTCATATTTCCTTTGCTAGACCTTCTTACCTTTTGTTCATTATTTGTACAATGAGGTAAAGTGGGGTTTTTTGCGTGATAAAGGTAAAGTCAATTTTGTACAAAGTAGTTCAAAGCTAAGGGTGTAGTCACAGGTTTGGTTATCAGGAAACGTAGTATCATCTGGATCAATGTAATTTGGAAAAAAATCCATTTAATTTGTGTTTTCTTCTAACCAAGATAATCTTCGGGGTTTATACTTGCAATTTCATATAATTTGATATTTTTCCACATTGATGTGTAATTTACTCCAGCTTGAATCTCAGTTCTGAATCTTACTTGCCTGTAAATGCATATAGCTATGCATACACCCTTACAGATAAATGTGTATCCATTTCATCTGTCTTGCATGTGCTCTTGCAGAAGGAAACGGTTACTATTGGAGGCACTTTATTAACATTACCTTTCTTCACTCCAGCCACAGTCAAAAAATCTTTTAACGTCCGTCCTTTATACTGTGTATCTTCTACATTAAACTCCTTAGAAAATTAAGTTACTAAGTAGCTCGGACAGCTGCAAAAAGCTTTTTGTATTTTTACTGTCTATAACGAACACTTCAGGGATGGTTGTATTCCACTGAGCTTGTTTACTTTATGCTTCTCACACTGGGTGAATAAGGCAGGAAATTAACTCCCTGTATGCTAGAAATATCAGTATGAAAGCACTAATGTCACAGACTGAGCTCTGCATGTACTGATCAGAGCACCCAAAAGCTCCTTTGATCTGAATTCATTGCAAACACCTAAGTCACAGTCCTTTATAGATTTCCAGTTTTAACTTAGTGCCTAATCAAGTGAAATTTATCTCTGAAAACCTTTGTCACAGCTGGACATAACCAGCAATAGGTACTTGCAAGGCTACTACTTAAGGGAAAGCTGAATGAAACTCAGCAGGCTGTCTTTCTAGGACAAAGTTGAGACGTGCTTTTGTAATAAAGAATAGTCTTCATCCCAGTCCCCAGAATACATCACAAAACCAGCATACAATGTGTCTCATATTATTAGTCTCTTCATAGAAGTGTCTGAGTGGAAAGCAGGAGGCACATCAGTCAAGAGTGAGATCCTTCTACAGAGTTATAAGGGGAATATGTGTATCATTCCATTTCAATCAACAATGCAATTTATATGCAACTCAAATTGATTGTTTTATTTATTATTCACTCAATTAAGACTTTAACAATCCAAGCACAACAGCTGTTTGTTATTTAGTGCAGTGACAATAATGTTAGTGCTTACAATCTAAACCACTCAGTTTCTCTTGAGAAATTTTAATGGTACTGTAAGACTAGTATATTCAAGTATTTTCTCTATTTCTCATAAAGTGAATCCCTATTCTTCTGGTCATTAGCAGTCTGAGAGGGCAACTCTTCTCTCTCAGACAAGAGGATTTTGCTGAGTTATCACATCCCAAATCATTTGTCAGGGAGCTATACTGTTGTTGCAGCAGTTACTGGTGTGATTTCCTCCAGTAGTCTGGGGTTTATTCAATTTTTTTTAATGTACATCAAATAGATTATATGCAACAATAATTGTCTAGTTGCATCATCAATTTTGTTATAGTTGTCCTGGGCTTGGCCAGGATAGGGTTAACTCTGCTCAGCTGCTGCCAAGGGGCATGGCCAGGCTGTTCGCTCTCGTGTGACAACACACTCAGGCTCAGGGCCACCAGCATGGGAGATGTGGCTGTGGTGCAGGCCTGTGGGTTGGGCTGCTGGTGCTGAGCAGCGGCACCGGGAAGCGCTCCTTTTTCTGTGTCCCTTGGCCATCACTGTAACTGTCTACTCTTTGTGGTGTTCCATTAAATTGTCCTTATCTCAACCCACAATCTCTTGATTCTCCTCCCCATCCTGCTGGGGAGGAGTGAGTAACAGGGTGGTTTGGATCTTGTTCAGCCAAAGCTAAACCACCACCATAGTAAATGTATTTAAATCTGTGTCCTTCTCTGTGTTCATGAGGCTTTCTTTTATGATACAGTCCACATGACTGCACACAAATGAACAAAACCTGAGTCAAATTTAAATTGAAGACCTTTCTTATGGAAGAACATTCTCAAAGCACAGAGATACTGGCCAGGCAGTAAATTCCTGGCCATTGGGTAGTTTTGTCATTAAGAGTGGGACCAGGTGGGCAACAGTCATGTGTACAGATCTGAGAGAAAGTTACAGGCAGCTGTTATGTACAAGTAAAATAAAGCTTAAATTAACCAAAGCAGAAATGGCCTTACAAGGCTCGAAGTGCCTTGTAAGGTTTGTTAATTTTATGAAGTCCAACTTGCAATACTACCTACCATTTGGCCTTATCAAGTTGTCTGTACCACAGGAGTTGAGATACTTCCTTAATGTTTACTTGAAGTACGCCTTACTCTGCAAGTGTCTGAGACACAACTTCCTTTGATGAGCCCTTACATTATTTTTTTTCTTCTTTGTTTGAAATGGGTTATTGAGTGTCTTCATTTAGTAGCTACCCTTCAAGAAGTTTCTTGCCTTTAGTGACTAAGCTTGTAAAGTACAGCCTTTGGAGAAAGGTAGTTATTTTAACAGAGGTTATCTTGTCCTCTACTATCTTCAGTTTTAACCTCAAGGCAGGAATGAATAAATCTGTTATGATGATTTCAGTGGAATCTATTGTGCTTCTTTGGACAGTGTACTGCTTAAATGCAGCCAGTTGATCTTATCTTGATTTTTTCTCCCCCAGAGCTAGTTTACTTGTCTTGGAAGTACAAAGATATGTTCTACAACACTTCTCAGGTCCATGATTCTAAAAGTCATATAAACACTCTCTGTGCAGTAAAAGCAAAGAGTCAATTTATCCTTAAAACACATTCTAATCAGAGATGCACTAGTTCTTCCTTCCTCATTTGAGATACTGTGTATGTGTATGTGCAAACAAGCTCTTTCTATTTATAGCTGTAATGTATGCAATAAATGTTAAAAGGAAACTTTCCATTGTCAAGGAGCATCTTTTCTCAAAGACTGCCCTGAAACACTGATGTGAGAAGGAAAGGCAAAAGCCTAGTTTCGTATCACCTCACAGAGGCCCAACACTGTAAACTTATCACAAATCTGATTTGCAGAGTGCATAGGGTTTATCTCTGCACTAGCTATAGCACTGTCTTGAGGATACCGACTGAGAGTAAGACAAGAATAAAACCTAACCTTCTTTACTCTTTGCAGTAGGAAAAGTTGTTTTGTCTCCTCTGATGTCTGGAGGGGAAATATTGGATAAACAGATCCTTTGACAAGCCCAATGGTAGTGAAGGAAAAACAGCTTTTTGTTGCTTTTACCATTCACCATAGATTTTACTGTTTTATTCCAAATGAAAACACACGTGCCTGCTTTTAAGTAGTACTATGAAATTGGTAGAGATTTCCTTTTGCTGCAGAATTGACTTGTCTCTTTTCTCACCCTCATCCCCACAGGCCTGTGACAGGTGGTTAGACCAGATCAGTGAAGTCATGTGTCACACAGCTGTATCATGCTGGCAGCCGTTCCTGGGTCTGGCTGTGTTGCTAGCCTTCATGGGCCCCACCATAGGCTGCCCAGCCCGCTGTGAATGTTCAGCACAGAACAAGTCCGTCAGCTGTCACCGAAGGCGTCTGATGGCCATCCCAGAAGGCATTCCCATTGAGACCAAAATCTTAGACCTCAGCAAGAACCGACTGAAGAGTGTCAACCCTGAGGAATTTACATCATACCCTTTGCTGGAGGAGATTGATCTCAGTGACAATATAGTTGCCAATGTGGAGCCTGGAGCCTTTAACAATCTATTCAACTTGCGCTCCCTGAGGCTCAAAGGAAACCGTCTGAAGCTGGTCCCCCTTGGGGTGTTCACTGGATTGTCAAACTTAACAAAGCTCGATATAAGTGAAAACAAGATTGTCATTTTATTGGACTACATGTTCCAAGATCTGCATAACTTAAAATCTCTGGAGGTTGGGGACAATGATTTGGTTTATATATCACACAGGGCCTTTAGTGGACTGCTTAGCCTGGAGCAGCTCACCCTGGAGAGATGCAACCTTACAGCTGTACCAACAGAAGCTCTTTCTCACCTCCATAACCTCATCAGTCTGCATCTGAAACAGCTCAACATCAATGCTTTGCCTGCGTACGCCTTTAAAAGACTATTTCGCCTGAAAAACCTGGAGATAGAGGCCTGGCCCCTCCTGGACATGCTACCTGCCAACAGCCTGTATGGTCTCAACCTTACTTCTCTCTCTATCACCAACACAAACCTGTCTGCAGTACCTTATTCTGCTTTGAAACATCTGGTTTACCTGACACATCTAAACCTCTCTTTCAACCCTATTAGCACCATTGAGGCAGGTATGCTTTCAGATCTAGTGCGCCTGCAGGAACTCCACATGATGGGAGCCCAGCTACGTACCATTGAATCCCATGCTTTCCAAGGGCTCCGATACTTACGTGTGCTTAATGTGTCCCAAAACCTGCTAGAAACCCTAGAAGAGAATGTATTCCATACCCCCAAAAGCCTTGAGGTCCTCTGCATTAACAACAATCCTCTGGCCTGTGACTGCCGTCTCCTTTGGATTTTACAGAGGCAACCCACTTTGCAGTTTGGAGGCCAGCCACCAATGTGTGCTGGCCCAGACAGTGTCAAAGAGAGGTCATTCAAAGATTTTCACAGCACAGCTCTTTCCTTTTACTTCACCTGTAAGAAGCCCAAGATACAAGACAAGAAGTTGCAATACCTGGTAGTGGAGGAAGGGCAGACGGTGCAGTTGATGTGCAATGCTGATGGGGACCCACAGCCTACTATATCCTGGGTTACCCCACGTCGGAGGCTGATCACAACTAAGTCAAATGGAAGATCCACTGTGCTGGGAGATGGCACCCTGGAGATCCGATTTGCTCAAGACCAGGATGCTGGTGTCTATGTTTGTATTGCAAGTAATGCAGCTGGGAATGACACATATTCAGCCTCCCTAACAGTAAAGGGGTTTACTTCAGACCGTTTCCTTTACGCCAACAGGACCCCTATGTATATGACAGACTCTAACGACACAATTTCCAATGGAACTAACGTGAATACCTTCTCTCTGGACCTTAAGACAATATTGGTGTCCACAGCTATGGGCTGTTTCACATTCCTTGGGGTGGTTTTATTTTGTTTCCTCCTTCTTTTTGTGTGGAGCCGAGGGAAAGGAAAACACAAAACCAGCATTGACCTTGAATATGTCCCTCGCAAAAACAATGGTGCTGTGGTTGAAGGGGAGGTTGCTGGACCACGAAGGTTCAATATGAAAATGATTTGATGGTATTCTGCTAGCAGTGCTTTTTCTGTGGCATTAAAAGCAATTAAACCAGCCTGGCATGTGGAATTGCTAGGCAGAAGCAGCTTAATGCAGCTGTCACTGTATCAAAAGGTTACATGAAAATGGAAAGACTATTTGTGGTTGTACAGCAGAGCCTCCAGACCTTGAGGCAGATATGTCAGGGCCTTTCATAGAACTGGTAAATTGTACTAACTGTTTGCATTGCAAATATTGGCATTCTGGGGATATCAGCAATGAACTGCTGGCTCATGCTCATGGACAATTGTTCAACATTTTCTACCACTACAAAAAGAAAAAGGAGAAAAAAAAAAGCCTACAGTGTAGGATTTACATACTTAAAGAAAAAGACACATTTGTCTAAAACATGCTCTACAGTGAAATTTGTAACTATAGATCTCATTTGGTAAAAATCTTGCATCATCCCTTCTAGTCGGTTAAACACCACAAAAAAGTTTTTGTTTTTGTTTTAATCTACATCTATACTGTGTACATTTTAAAGCAATACAGATGAGAGGTTGTGCTTTTAGATATCCACCAATACTGACCCAAGTGTGATGTCACCCTCCTTTTAACTACCATCTAACCCAAATTAGACTCTTGTAGTTACCAATTAGAAATTACATATTTTTCTCATGTAGAAGGCCACAGATGAGTAGTTGAGAGCAAAAATTGTCAGCTGTGTTGATCTTCTCTTCACATAAATATAAGGCATGTGCCTAGTTTTGATACAGAATGGAATATTTTTTATATCTGTGATATCACACTGGACCAGTTACTGTAACATAGCCCTGGACCTCACCCAGGGAAGGCAACCCACTAGACATTGCTGGCATAGAGGAGTTTAGTTCTACCTTGAAGAGAGAGCGCTGCTTTTGTTAGCCCTTGTTTTAATTTCAAAGCTACTATTAATTTTAAAAACTGTTAAAGTATACGGGGAAAAATGAAAGAATATAATACATTCTGCATACTCCTTGGGAAATACAGTGATCTTACTATTGATAAAAGTGAATTAAAACATGTAAACACTCTGCTACTAGGAATGAACTCTTCTCTAATGCCAGGTAAAGTATGGTTGTCCATGCATAATAAGGGGATTATAATGCTCAAATAACGTTTCAAATATGATGGCCTCAAAAAGGCCAACATACTGCCAGATACAATGAACCTCTAGCCACTGTCATTCTCATTTTGTATATTTGTAGATAACAAACACAAAGCTAATTTCCAAGAACAGACTACTTAACTGTTCTTGATGCCATTTTAATAACTATGTGGTTATCTTTCCTTCAGGGGCAGTGTCTTAGAGCAAGATGGGCAAGTGTTTCCAGATTTTAGGAAGATTTTTTTTTTTTGATGGAGAGAAGACAGAGGAGACCATTAGTTCAGTACAAGTAACCTTTTTTTTTTGGTTTCTGCCTCTAAACAAATCCTAAAAAGGCTCAGAACTGAAACTTTATTCTTTATTGTTGATCCCACTATTCTTATTTGAAATTCTCAGCAATGGGAAGATACAGAGTTGTTCAGCCACCTCTCAGTTTTCCAGTGATTACTAGCCACAGGTTTATTGCTATGTAGTTGATAATAAATGCAATTTATGACTGATTGGTATAATCTGGAGTAAGGGTAATAATGACCATGTACATGTTTAGCCAAAATTAATACAAAAATATGATAAGACAGAACGTTCACGTTAGTGTGTGATTTAAAAGCCTATGTCCAGAATCTTAACATTAGATTTCAGTTAGGCTGACCTATAATGGGATGCAGGTGCTCCTAAAATTAGTATCTACATTCTTGGACAGAGATTTTCTAAGAAAGTTAAAAATCTCCCACTCCTATCAAGGAAAAACTGCTGTTAAGTTTTAAAATCCAGCTGCACTCTCCAGATGTACCCCTAAGATAGCTGTAGGACTCAAGGCTACACAGTAGTGAGAATCTCTTTTCTAGTGGCTAATCTTTGGTTGCATCATTGCTCCATTTTTGCTCTCTGAATAAAGATGCAAGGGTTGTTACTTTTTTTTTTCACTTTGGATGTTTTTAAGTTGAGAGTTGGGTTCTTGCCTTTTTTTGGTTTTTTTAATGCTCTGAACTAGGTAGCTGGAGATTTATGGAGATGCTTAAGACTAATCTACAACAGTTTGTAGAACATCTGTAAAATGAATTAACCCCTGACTAAATTCTACCACCACAGCAATTATTTTTGCTGGTATAATAACCACCGCACTGAAGTCCAAAACTTTACTGTACCTTAATATGGGCAGTTAAAGAAACAAATGGGGATAAAACAAAGTGTTTCTGGACTGCCCATTGAAGACATTTGCATGTGCCTTTCCCTCAAAATTGTCTTTTTTTTCAACTAGTAATCTAGTGCCCCTGCAGTCATTTCATGTTTAATGTTAAAATCAATGTTAGAAGAAAAAATTCTCCTGAATTCTAGACATTTGCAGCTGGTTGCTTCATATTAAATCACACAATTAAAAAAAAATCTAAAAAAAAAAGAAAAAATGTGCTTTTAGGATTAATTATGGATTGCTGATTTCCCCTATTCCCTTAGAATGACTCTAAAAAGTGATTGCATTGTTAGTGCACTGCAAGGATTTCTGAGCAGTAATGTGCTTAGTTACCATTGTGAATTGTGTGCTAGTGATGAAAATCACTGCTTGCTGTTCCTGAGCACCACCTTGCAGAGCTGTCAGCGTTGTGTGTATTGCCTTGAGTTCAGTCAGTATTCAGTTTTTAAGATTCAGTGTTTGCTCCCTGCCTCTAGCAATGTTCTACTTTTTGCAGCCTATTTATTTCATCGTGAACTTGGCAAGACATATAGCATCTCTTGACAGAAGTGAGGACAGCAAGACTCAGAAACAAGCTTGCTCTACATAGCCTTCTTTATATGTATTTGTGGGATACATGCTCACTGTGGCTGTTTGGAGTGAATAAGGAATACAGTGTCAGGGTCAGACCTAGATAAGCAACTTTTTGGCAATTCTTTTAAGAATAAGGTGGCTGAATGCCTATACTGTCTCTTGAATGAGTCACTTCTCTGCTGGAGATCAGGGAGACACCACAATTTATCCCACTGCAGGGGAGAAAAAGGATTGCTCTGGGAGAAGACATCTGACCCACATGACTCCCATGTCATATATTCAGAAACAGGTGGATAGTTCATACCTGTCACTAAAAAGGGGAATTAAGGTTTTTTCCCTACTTCTGAATTGTATACTGGCTGCCACCCACAATGGCACAAGTCCAAGTCTGAACTTACCTGGCAGTCAGTGCAACAAGACTCTGAGGAACACAATAGTTCTGCAGAAAAAGTTAAAACTCTGAAAGTTAAAACCAGAAGAGCAAGCTGAGAAAGCAGGTACCACAGCATCCTTAACAATAATTCCTTTGAAAGCAGTGCTGAGCCTCTCACTAGTACAGTTTGAAGTCCACTTACACAGGCCAGTATTTCTCTTTCATAATGGATAGACTTCCCATGTCTGAGTTAAAAGAGGACACTGCAACAAATTAAGAAAACAGTTTGCAATGATGTAGGGTGGATTAAGTCTAAACAGTGACCCACCTCACTTTTATTTTTAGCTTTTGAGCTTGTTCTCGCCACATCCCTCACTCCACCCCTCACCCTCCAGCCTTTTTACTTGCATATTAACTTGGCAGCATTCTTTTCAGGAAAGCTTCACCCACAACAACATCTTGGTTAGAATCATACCGGGAGACTGCTTTTATTCTCCGTCCCCTCCTCCCTTACCATTCACACATGTTCCCAGTGCCAACAAGGTCTACAGTTTCAAATACAATTGAAATCAGCCAGAAGAGCCCCTAAAGAACTGTTGATTCAAGCTGATATCAATAGGTACCATTTTTAACTAAACCTTCTAAATTAAGTTGACACTCAAGTTAAGTTGCCATTCAAGGTTTCCTTTATTTATGTGAATGGCAGTTTAATTTTTTTCTCTATTTCTTGCATCATGATATGGCATTGCCTGTGATAGTAACAGTAATACCATCATAAAGAAAACTAAGAAATCAAGCTGTGTTACACCCTGAACACCACAAGTTGTAGTTCGGGGATATGAGACACAGTAAGAAGTCAGCATTAATATATAATGAAAATCTTAGCTAAACCTTGTGATAGAAGAAAAAAATGGTGTGGAGGAACTGTGGAAAGTAGGCCATGTTGTGACTGAGTCACATCAAAATTGCATAGCAATAGAATTTCCTACGCCATGCTTAGAAATATGTTTTAGATATTGGACTTTTCCTAAAAAGAAAAAATAATCAAGATGTGTGAATGCTGGAAGCCCATATTTAACCCATAAAAAGACAAAGTATTTTCTGAAAATCCAGTAGAGCAAGCAGCTTCTGTATGCCTGATGACAACAGCAGCTTCTAGCAAAGACAGACAAAAAACTGCAGTCATAAGAGTTATTTTCTCTCATCACCTACTGACAATCCTTTACTCATATTTCTTTAAAGAGAGCAACCTTTGTGTAAATAAGCTACAGTCTATTCCAATTCCATCCCCAGAATTGGAACATCCAGAAAGAAATGAGGGAGAGAATTCATATTCTGTCCCGTTTGACAATTACCTTCTTCCTCTGAATGATGCTACTCTAACTGGAGCTAGCATGACTGCTATGTCCATTTCCATCCTCTGAGTTCACAACATGGCTTGACATGGAGTACCAGTGAAACGGGCACAAGATCAAGCTGTCTCTCCTCCCCAAGGTATAAATGGTCTTCTCAAATAAAAGAACTAGCGCAGCAATAATATCTTATAAATCACAGTCTGCTGCAACTGACCCATAGATTTACCATAAGACAACATGTGAGAAAACACTGTATACATGTTTTCTGACCTCATGTCAGTATCCTAGGTGATTATTCTTTGTGCTAAAGAGAACTAGGAAAGAAGAACTAAATAGCTTTCATCTAGTAATTTAAAAGTTAATTATGCCTGGAGGAGGAAAAGGATCATCTTTGAAAAAAGGCAAACAGCCTGGTTGCTGGAAAATCCCTGTAACAATGAATGAGATTTTTCAAATTAGCTGAAGAATTTGAATGCCCTGTTCCTACCATCTGTGATAAGAATTATAAACACAATTTGGCAGCTTAAAAGAATTATACCCATTTGGTCCAGTGATACATATTTCTTTTGTCTCCTAGCTCTGTCCTCTTCTCAGTTTCAATTGACTGTGATGCCAAATGAAGATCTGTGGACTTACTTTAGTTTCACTGCATGTTCCTATGGCTTTTGGAATCTAGATCTCCAAGCATGATCTTAAACCCTCTTCAAGCCAAAAACAAAAAAAAGGGAGAAGAAATTTGAGTAAAACTTTCTCCTGTAAGTGAAATAAAACAACTTCTGTGATGTTCTTGCTGAGACAGCTGTATGGCAAAAGCAGGTGGAATGAGTCTTTTTTTTTTTTAACTAGAAGCAGGTGGTTGCATATAAGGCCAGCTGGAAATAAAAAGCTGTATTTATATATAGCATCAACAGAATAAGGGAAGAGCTGTCACAGTCAAGAAAATGTTCCATGTTATTTCAATTTGAATTTACGCATACTTCATCCTTCATATTCAAATAGCTTATAGAAAAGTATAAAAGAGCATACTTCACCTCATAACTTGATTTTTTTTTATTTATTCAAACTGGTATCAAAATTATCATGAAGCAGAAATATTGAAACAAGAGACTGAAAACAAGTTTTCTACTCAAGTCAGGCAACGTAAATCCTCTTGATACTACTCTGCTATTCCTTGGTAACTCTACAAATTTGATAAAGCAATCTAAATTTTTTCTTGCTACTAAGTGGGCTATAGTGGAAAATAAGCAGAGCTTATGTTTTAATTACTTCTAGCCTTGTGGCATGCCTTCTATTCTGGATTGCTTTAATATTTACCATTGCTAACTGAGCTGGAGAATGTGGAAAGGCTGATTCTGGGAAGAAGAGAAAGAAAAGCAAAAGAAAAAGAAAATCTGTAACCTTAAAGAAGCCTGCCTATTTCTGTGTGTGGTATTTGCAGGCCAACAATATTAGCTCCTCACACGTAAGTCAAGAACAGTGGCTTGAAATTTCATGGCAGCTGTGATGACAGTTGTCGACATGTACACACATTAATAATTTTGACATTTCAAAGACCAAAATAATATTGCTTTTTAAAGAATTTGTTTATGCCATTTTGATACTTAAAATCAAACGATGCTTTGGCTTCATTACACTGGGCACTGTGTAAGTAGTAAGTAAATGACAACCCTGGTGAGCTTACAGCCATATAGTAGGAAGTTGGCTTCTGGGCAAGAACGTATGATGGCAAGTCTCTCATTGTTTCAGGAGGGAATGCCATAGTGCATATATATTAAAATATCATCACACTTACTGAAATCTATTTGCAAGCACGTGTAGTTCATATGTATATGTTTGTGTGTGGGGAAAAAAGATTTATATTTGTTTTGTTCTTTCTTACTTCAAGTATTAAATGTATATTGTTTTCCAAAGGTGACAAGGTTAATTGCAAAAATGTGTTGTATTTTATTTTAATATATATGATTATGAGTATGGAAGAGAAACAAAACAGCCTTGCTGTTATGATCCACGAAGCACATGACAAGTTGGGTTTGTCCATAAGTTTGCTTCATGTTTGAGCAAAGTATGATAATATAGTAGATTATATTAAACAAAAAAAAAAAAAGTTAAAAAAAAGCGTTGTTTGTCAAAACAGTTGTCCTGAATGTCATTTTAAAAGTTACTTTAGGGTTTATGTCATGATGTGTATCATGCTTATCCAAAATGAAACCCAAATAAACAATTACATGAAGTGGCAAAATTTCCTGAGAAAAGTGAAGAAAATTTACATTGCTTCCCCATTGTAGCTAATCACTCTTTTTTCAAGGGGTAGTAGAGGAAATTAAGATGAGAAAAACACTCTTTTATCAGTACCAGACCTGAAGTTCTTAGTGTCAAGTCTTAACAACAGGTAATCTACTCAGATCCACCACTCTTGAGCTGATACAAACCATTACAGTCAGAAAGAGAACGCTCCAGCAGCTATTTTTCATTTACTCACTTTCACTCCTTCATTACATGGAGCCCTCAGATACAGAGGAAAACCTACATCACATTCAATATGTTTTGGGATTTATTCACGCAAAGTATCAGTCAACCTGTTCCCCTGCTTTCACTTGCACAGTGTGTAGAGATAAAGGATGGGGATACCAATCAGGCTAATACTGGAAGAAGATGGCTTCCCACTTAGCATAAGTTTGGGGAGCACAGTATATATTTCAGCAGCTGTGTATCACTGGAAGGCAACCAATACTGAGAATCTGCATCTGAAACATAGTTTCTGAGGAAATCACTAGTATTTAAACTCCACTGCAACTGCACTGGGGAAAAAAAAAAAAAAAAAAAGTAGTGGAAAGTAGATTTTATTGAGCTTGAAAGCTATTCCAAACCCCTGAGGCTTGCCACAACTCACCAAATTTATGTTGGAGATCAGGTTTGAAGAAGGACACAGGCTATAACCTAAACAGTTGCTACTCCAATTTTCCCACTGCTAGATACTTTCACCAACACAGGATTTTGCTTGTCCTTTCTGGGATCATCTGAAATAAGATTTATCAGCTATGAATCCATTATTGTCTAATCCAGGGTCTTATTCACTAGAAGGGGAATACAAAGTTGTTATTGATACCTCAGGAAAGGAAGAAGTAGGTTGAAATCCTGCTTGATTGCTGGGAACAGAGGCAAACAGGGAATGAATTTGAGCTCTCCTGTGCCTTCTGAAATCTGTTTTATCCTTCTGCATTTACATTTGACACATCAAAAAGGTTTTGGCTTACTTGCACCACTGTGTCCTCCTCTACAACAGAAAGTCAAATGCAATTACTCCAAAGGCTAAAATTAAGTACAGATTATAAGATTATGTTTTATTTTAATGTTGTTTTATTTTCTTTTAATTTGGTCAACTGATTGATAGTCTGCAGTGTGGTGCAGTACTGCCTTCAGTATGACATGAAAAAAGAGCCATTGATCCTACCACTGTACTGGGGACAGTGAGTTTGCAAAGAGCCTTGAGTTTGTTTCCCCAAAAGGTTCCTCTACCTTGAGCTTTTATGCAATTGAAGTTACTCTTTTGGGATACCTGACACTATCTCAAGAAGTGGAACCCGTTTTTATATCACAGGATCTAATATATAATTTACAGCTCCTAAAGTAGAAGAAGCTACTAGTTTTCTCCACAATAGCTGAGACAAACTCCACCACATCAGGCAATCACTAATAAATTCATTAAAATAATCCACATTAGGTCCAGGACCTAAACGGAAAAAAAAAAAAAAGTGCTTTCCAGAATTACTCTTTTCATTAAAAAAAAAAAAATCTATGGATAACTCTTAACAGACAAAAACCACCACAGCCTTTAGAAAATATCCAAAATTCTCTAGAGCACAGTCACTTTCAGAGTTTTTTGAGAATATTTATACTTTTGCAGATCCACTATAGAAGATTTTGTTTCATATTAGCCCTATGTAGGGTACCATGGTGACCTTTAAATAAACCAATCTTGGCATCCAAAGTTTATTATTAAAATGCCTGAGTTTAATATTTTTGGTAGTGGGAAATGAGAAATCACACTATTTACCAATTAATAAACTCAATTCACAGAGACTTATTTATTCTCACATGGGGAAAGCTCACAGTGAATTTTATGCATCATAAAACCTTCCCATATACAGCTGTGANACAAAAAAAAAAAAAAAAAAAAGGGCTTCATTTGTCTCGTGTACTATCTGGACTAGGGGAGAAGCTGGTAATTCATGCTAGAGAAGCGCAAAAAAAATCTGAAACTACTGGATTAACAAACACAGAGTTATTGCAAAGGACTTGACCTTACTGTCTGCAGAGTCAGGAGCAGGCTGTGAGATTTCATCTAAATTCCTTCCTTCCTAGATATAGATTCCCCATGGAAGGCCTTATATTGCCTCAGTTCTTGGAAGGATATGTTTCAACTTTAGTAACTGAGGTGAAACACAACATAGTAACAAGTCAGTAAAATACACAACTAGATAGCTGAGAAGAAAACTTGCATAAAACACTATATGACATTGGTACTTAGCACCTCGTCAAAGTAACTTTGAAATTATTTGGGTTTGCAGGAGCTGATTTATTCATTGACAACTAGGGAATACATTCAGCAAATTAAAGCTGTAATCACCAGCTAGAAGATCTTACTTACCTCATCAGTCCCGAAGTGGAAGGTATATTTTTCTGAGCTATTTTCCAATAACTTTGTTATTTATATAACTCAAAAGCACAAGTGATGGAGAGCACACTTATTTTATTATAGGAAGACAATGATAATAAATTTAATCTATTACTTTTGCTATGAGAGCTCTTTGCTGTATGTACAAAGACTAACAGACTATATCCATTATGTAAAGTATTACTATCACCAAAACCAAACATTTCATCTTAAAAACCTACCAGTCTTTGGTGGATCTGTGCAGTGCATCAGTTCTAATGCACTGCAGGTAATACCTGCTTTTACAAGGAATAGGCATGCCATGAAACGGGGTTACAGACAATAGAGCTTTCTGACTTTCACATTTTAACGGGCCTTAAGGAATTATGTGTTGACTGTCCTGGGTTTGGCAGGCTGTCACATTTTGCTGAAGGTTATCAGATCAGCATTGCCTGACTTAGGGAAGGCATAGCTGTCAGCTAGTAACACAAGTAGAAGTCTGGAACTCAGAATTTCTGAGCTATAATCAGAACCCTCAGGCCTTTAACTGTCTGGAGAATACAATATTTTCCTTTCAAAAGTAAGATTCTGCCATTTCCCTAAGGATTATAGAGCCAAGGAGTTATGGTTCAACTATCCCTGCATAAGGAATGATAATTTTGTAGGTTGGTATGCGGTTATAGACTTTGTTATCAGACAAAATCTTTTTTTAAGAAATGCAACCCCTGCTGCTCAAAGTACTACAGAAGATAATGGCAATGTTGTGACAGCAGTGGTCTGCCCTGTAGTCAGCATTTCCAACAGCTGCAGAATGTTCTTGCAGATGTTCTTGCAGAGCAGTGTCAGTATATGAAAGAAAGCTGCCATGAAAGATGCACACCAACTAGACTGGGTTTTTTGCAGTGCAGTGGTATATTGCAAGAAAGGACCTCTTAATGCCTCATTTCATTAGTGGTTTTGCAATGCTTGCAAAACATGACTAATCTATGAAGATTTGTCTCTGCCTTTGATTATAGATAAGAGATTCCAAAATGAATGCAACCACACATGAGCTTTCAGATGGTAACATATCCATTTGGCTCTTCTACAAGGCTAACAAAAATAGATCCCACAGTTTCTCTACTCTCTAATCAAAGTTTATTGATAGAAAGCTAGCATTCCCACAGGTTTTCCAACTCTTTATTTTATAGATAAAGTAAAAAGTGTCCAATTTTCAAATTTCTGCCGCCAATGTTTATTACAGAGAATTTGTCCTGATACTTTGTTTACTCTATTAGCCACAATGCTGAGTCATGGCTAACCTCAACTTCTTTTAATCAAGACTCTTTTGCTTGTACATGAGCCAAACACTTGGAACTTCTCCATTCTCAGCTTCTGCTTTTGCACCGAAGCCGGAAGAATTTGCTGTGAATGTCAGTGAAGCATATTTGATAGTTAATGGCCAGTTACTGCCTTACATCCAGCAGTCACTGGGAACTGTTTCTGAGATATGGACCTATCTTGCATGATTAAAAATAACAACTGGTCCTTGGGAACAAGATTAACCAGTGTACATCCATTTTGCCATTCAAGACCACTATCAACTGAAGACACTGGGAGGTGTATATTCAAATCAAGAAGAACTAAATATGAATGCCATCTTAGAGAACTGCATACAAAACAAGAGAGATCAATTTGTCCTTTAAGGCTTAACATGCTGAAGCAGAAATCCAAAGCACTGCAAACAGGAGTGGGGTATGCATTTAAACCACAAGCACTTCACTCTGGTAGGCTTTTGTGGTGTAAGATTAAAAAGTCAGAAAGACAGATAACATATGTACCTGTTCATGGGAAAATTATTTTCTCAGTGTGATAAAATGCTCTCTCCAGATCCTGTCAACATAATGATTCTCCTCTCTCCTTGTTCAAAAAGGAAAGCTACAAAACACCTCATTTCATTACAAATACTTTATTAAAATGCAGTCTGTTCTGATCAAAAGATCAACCTTTCCTGGATTTTCAATAGCTATTGTAATTGTTTTTCATAGAAATCAATTTTAATTGTAACACTGTTCTGCTACAGCCCTATTGTCTGTGTCCTTACAAATGTCAGTTACTTAAATGAAATAAAAGCTTGAAAGCACACTGTTGTAATTGATTTCTATGTTTCAGCTGTCCCATCAGAAACAAAGTTATAAATTTCATCTGTTAAGGTACTAAATAAAATACTTTCCTTTAAAAAAAAAATGAAGATAAAAATTCATTACTGTTTCACTTGTATTTTTTAAGGTAAAAGTTCCATTCCAGTCCTCTGGTGTAGTTTTGGAAATAATCTTCTATCCTGCCCTTTTCCCACACTTTCCAACTAGTATTTGACTAGTAATTTCAGCATGTGGTATCCCTATCCAGTTTCAGGGACAATACGTGTAAGAATTTGTACCACTGCCTTGTCCACTGGCAAGTGTGGGAAATGGGATTTGGGTGCTGACGAGCTGCTGATACAGGGGTCTTTAACTGATCACTGCTGTGCTGCCAGCTCTTTCCCTGCTATCCATCCATTCGTTTGCTGGTCGCCATTGTGAAAGACAGGGAACACCCTCCTGCACTGAGGGACAGAACTTTTCTCTGCTTTGTAGACAGATGTGACTCCAACCAGCAGCCAGACCCTTTCTATTCATGTACAGACACTTCTCTGCTTTCATTTCTCTCTTATATCTGGGTTTGGCCATAGCAACCAGCCTACAGGGAGGGCTGCTAGAAGGACAAAGATAATAGGCAGGAGCATCTGAGGTAGAGACAAGCTTTGAGACAACTGTATTTGGCAGCTACAGAGATATTTCTAACAGCAAAATTGGTTACAAAGATGCCAAAGTGATCTGTTTCTGAGACAACAAGGCCAAGTGCTTAGTGACTATTAAAAAAACACCAATACTGAGCAGAAGACAAAAAATTAGGGGAGGAGGTGGAAAGAGGTATTGCAGGAGGCCCCAGAGAGGTGTGCAGAGGCACGAGTGCTGGTGCAGCCAGACCCAATTTCAACAGACCCAAGCAAAGAATTGTGACCACATCATACTCAGTTTCTATTTCTCATTCACCTACTCTATTCTGATTGTTAATAAATGTCTCCAAGTTGAGTCTGTTTTGCCCATGATGGTAATTGCTGAGTGATCTCCATGTCTATATCTCCACCCCTTGTTATATTTTTTTCTCCCCTGTCCAGCTTAGGAATGGGAGTGGTGGAGCAGCTTTGGTGGGCACCTGACACTTAACTCAGAATTAAATCACCACACAAACATGTCCATAAGGCCTGGAGAGACAAGTAAGGCTGAGGCTAGTGCTGGGTCCTGCTTTGGTGGCTGCTGATGGCAATCCTCAGTGTCCATCCCCAGAGCTGTCACTTGTGTTTACCTGCCCCTGCCTGGTTCAGGTAGCTGGGTACTGTGGGGTGCACAAGGTCAGCCCAAAACCAGACTGCCCACTCTGTAGGGGTGCTGTCCAGACCACTTCAGTGCAAGCAGAATGTGACTTTAGAATACAACATAAAGGCTGCCACAGAGCCGTTGCTGGCTGGAAGTCATTCAGGAACAGCTCCTGGATGCCCAAACACTCTCAGCCTTCATCATCCCTTGGCATGCACACCATCCTTGCCACAGTGGACATCATGCCCAGCACAGCAAGGTACAGCAGGGACAGGGCCCACAGCTCCAGTGAGTAACCTTGAGCATGAGATGTGAGCAGCTATTTTCTGAGTCCCTGATGGAACAGGAGCTCCAGGAAGGCTATGAAGACAAATAAGTTCAGCTTTTGTATCTGGGATCTGTGTATTTCTCATGACAGCCTTATGACTTAGGGCCAATGGTCTTTGAAATGCTTTTGAAGAATTTCTGCATGCCTTGAAGAGAGACTTACTGGCTCAGTAGTCCCCATAAGAATGGATTTCTGAGAAGTGATACCTTTGGGCCAAGAGAAAGGAGTTGTGGCTCTGCATTGAAAGTAAAAAACGAAAATGTTCTCAAAAACACACCAAATTGCCACATGAAATAATTTTACAGAAAATAGAAATAATTACAGAAAAAGAAATAATTTTACAGCACAGAGGCTGAGAACAAGTTGGAAAATAAAGGCCAACTGGAGTGTAAACAACCAAAGTAAATTGTTCTGTGCCCCAGAACAAAGGCTTGACTTTTAAAGGATTCTAAAGAATATATCCTGTTGCTATTAAGAGTGTGCTGGAGGTTGCCAAGTAACTACATCCATCTTTGGTCTGAGTGCATCACAAATCTCTCTGAAGCTGGTGGGGTTTTTATGCCAGCTTAATGAAAAGAATTATTTGACTTCTCACTTAGAAATGACAGAAACAAAAGAGACATCGCAGACTCTGCATACAGCACATAGCTAACATAGCTAAAGCTGTTATCACCTACAAATATTCACCCTGCTCTTCTGCTTAAGACTTCTTCCAGAAAAAATCAGGGCTTACGAATACATTTTAATGCTAGAAACATTAGTACTGTGTGCTACTGCAATACTGTAACAGCTTCTGTTACAGCCTAAATCCATGTTAAGGAGGCAGTATTTGATTTCTTAACTGTCGCTTTTAGTGACAGCTTGCATCCTTGTGGGGAAATCTCAAAACTCAGCCAAGCCTTTCACATCCAGAGCTGAAACACACTTATACAAGAAGTTATTTTTTGTTGGTGTTCTGTTTCATAATTTACATCTTCTCCTGTGTTTGATAGGTTTTGTTATTTGGTATCCTGTTTCTGAATGAACTTTATGTGAAAATTATGAGGTAATATTCTTCTTGTTTGCACATTTTTAAGTATAACATATTCTACATCAAGTGAAGATGCTAACTATATATATATATATATACACACACACACATTCTTCACAGAATTGTCTTCTCTCCTACATGTGACAGGCAAAAAAGAGCCTACCAAAAGCACTCAAACACCATTTTATCTAGTGCATGCAGAAAGGAATATTTTAGACCTTCTTAGAATGCTGCAATATGTGGTAAGGCATTTCACAATGACTGCACTTTACTCCCTGTCTCTTTATCTTTTAAGAGAGAATCAGCAACGCACTGCATTATGGGAGTTTCATCTGCAGCGTTAATTTATGTCATCGCAATGACTCCTATCACTGTCTTTCTGCCACTCCAAACACTCCTTCCTATGGCACTCATTTTTCAGAGCCAAACTCTTGCTTTCTGTTTCCTGCTGATGGTTTGGAACCCTCCCATCACAGAGCACAAATCACTCCTTGCCAATAACAATCTCACTTCCTGTCATGTTGATCCCTTTCTGCAACTTTTTGCAATTTTATCCTTGGCATTGTTGTGTCTGTATGTTGTTTTTAAAAGAATGTGATTTTTATATTTAGAAACTCATTAATATTCACTGTGTGTACTGCACGACCTGCTTATTAAATAATAAGCACATAGCACGCAGAACTCCCACTTGCACTCTTGCATTAGCGAGAGCTGGTTGTGGAAAGCATTAGTAAATTTAATAAAATTGTTATTACATATTCACTACATATGCCTTTGAAGCCTGTACATGTTGTGCCATGAATGTGTAATTAGCAAAGGGAACACAGACCAGAACTTGACAAGCCTCTCTTTGAGACTTTATGACACCACTGAATATAGGAAAAAGTTCACTCGTCTACAATCTACAAGAAATTCAATTGAATGAGTGTCAAATGTAAATACACACAGCATACAAGGCTTGAGTATAATTTTAACTGTGAGATATGGTTGCTGCCTAGAACTAATGATGGCATACTGTAATTTTGAATATTAATATCAATTTTTAAAATTAAACTGATTATGAAAAATATGAATATTACAAATTCAATCTGAGAACAACATTTGCATATATGGGTCTCACTCATAAAAAAACCTGGACAGAAATTTCAGCTCAAAATCTTGTTAGAGCTTTGCCTATGTGTAGCACCCAGTCCAGAAATCTTGATCTCATTCTTAGTGCCACAATGATTAGGTTCCTGCACACTGCATTCATTTGGAATAAATTCTGGGTAGATTTTAAAAAGGATTGGATAGGGAGAAAAAAAAAAATCATCTTGTCATTTTTCCATACTTGAGCCATACAGCAACAGAAAAAAAAAGAAAAAAAAAAAATCCAAGAAAGGTTGTATTTCACAGTGTTTGATTGAATCACAGTAAGATCAGGAGTGTTCTTACTTTAACAGCCCTTTTGAGATGATTCATTACTGGTTTCTTCTCTCATTGCCCAGTATTTTCCTATTTTAGTACATAGAACTATAGCTATAAGTGACACTTTTCATCTTTATCAGTTTAGGATAGTATCTTAGTATTTAATGTTGTGAATATGAACAGTTAAAAGTTCAGTGTGTATAGTTTTGTAGTGTGTATAGTTTTTCTTTTGCACAGTTTTTTCTCAGCTTTCTTCACCCGGCAGTCACCTGTTTTTATTGTAAAAACCCCATCACTACCTGCTTGGGTATGTACTATTCAATCTGCTTTTAAAGAAACAACTAAAAAGTATTTTCATTGGTTTAGCTACTGAAATATCTACTGCTATTTGATTGATTCCCTGGAAAACAAAGAGAAGATGATCACTGCACCACAGGCAGGTTGGCATTGACATGTCCATTTGCCTGTCCAATGTGTACAGCTTCTTAAGCGGAAATTACAGGGCACTTTTAGTTTTACTAGCACTTCCAAAGTCAGGTCACATTCTGTAAGGGCAGCAGGTCTTCATCAATCTGCACATCTGTACTATCCATCCAGACCTCTGGTCTTGTGAGTTTGTAAGATACAGCATTCTTCCCAATACTTCATAACGTACCTTTGTTCCACAAGTCTGTCATGATTTTGTGGGCACTAAGCATAAATGTGTCTAAATATCAGATGGATCAGATTGTTGGTAATGTAAATATATGTCTCTTTTTCATTTCTTTATTTGGTTCGGTTGGTTTGACTTCTGGAGGTTGCTTTTGATGGCAAAAGAAATTAGAAAGATACTTCTTTTGACAGCATCGTCTTCAGAAGAAATTTGTAGTGGAGTTTAGGGGAGGGTGAGGCAACGTAGTTTGCCAAGAAATTTATGTGTCAAGCCATATCACTGAAAACATGAAAATGTCATCTTGACTGTCACTCCCTTTGTTTTCAGTGTCATATGTAGTGAGTGTGGGACTCTATTAACATGCATTTGAGAGGCTAAATCATGCTATTATGACACAAGATTTTGAGTGCGGTAGTAACTAGAGTCCTTGTCTCTATCTTCTTTGTGCATGGACTTTGAGACCTTTGCTGTTTTCCTTTTTTTTCTGCCCTCTATTTTCTTGTAAACAAACAAACAGAAGGCAGAGAGAAAGAAAATAATAGAGACTGATCCTGCATAAGCACATTAATTTATAAAATATACAATCAGATTTTGCCAGAGCAGCCTAAGAAATAAATTGAGTTCCTGAAGGGAAATAAAACAATGGCAGCAAAATCCTCTCCCACATTTACACACCCTTAGCAGATCATACTGTAGGGCAGCACGTTATCTGCTTATTACAGCACCCAAATTAGCAGAGCAAGTGGGTTAGCTCCAAGAGAGCAAAAAAAGGACTTGAGAAGGCTCTTATCTTGGAGGCTTAAATCTAATCATTTCTCTCTCTTTAGCTGGATAATGCCTAATAGGAATTCAGCTGCTCAAGCAGACTTATAATTGCAATACCCATAGGAAAGGGTCTCAAAAGTCTAAACATGTATCCAAGCATCTTCTTCTATTATAAATGGTTTTATTTTCCTAATAGCTACATTATTATGACTATCTGGTAGTTTATTGTGTCCTTTCCCAGATAAGGTGATTAATCTCATTTTCAAAATTCACTGGCATTAGCACCGGACCCCCACTCAGCCCATGGCAAGGCAAGCATCCTGTTCATTCCCAGGTTAGACCTATGGTAACTGCCGGGTGCAGACATGAGCCACAGGCCTGCATTTTCCTGACACCCAGCTGCTCTCACCCCCTTATTTCAGTGTGAAGTTTCAAGGCTGGTGCTGAGTCACTCCCAAACTGTGAAGGTCTAAATCACATGTGAGCTCTCAGAGGGCTATTGCTGAGAGACTTAAAGTGCTCTGATGAGAAAGAGCTAAAGGAATGTTACTGTGGTGTAAGTTTACTGTAAGTAGATGCAAATGTCTTTCTTTCCTTTGCTAATTTATGAATTTTATAAATGTCTGTGTCTTTCATTTTTATTTTTTCTTTAATCCATCTTGTGCTGGATGTGATCTAAGGTTTCTGCATATCTGCCCATCTACCAGACACATTATTGTGAATTTGTAAACTGTGACCCTGGGGTTTCCCAACACAGCAGTCAGAGGACAGGAGAGGTGAGATGCATGGCAGGTAAAGAGCTACACCCAGGAGAGGCAGTGGTGCCTTCTGTCACTGCTGGTGACGATGAAGGCTCACTGTCTGCAGTGGGATACCTGAATGCTGAGTAATTCCATATTTACAGAATTTATCAAAACTATCTCCTTGTTCTGTGTTGTTGTATCTCATCATAGCTGTCTAGGCCCAGAGAGATCAGAAAGACATAGACTTGCTGTGGAAATTTCACTGAAGTTATTGCTACCATAGGTCATCTTCTGAAGGTGTTAGATATTATTGAAATACAGGGCAATGATAAAGAGGAAATGAAGAGTGGCAGAATGCCTCTGCCTGCAGAGTGCCCTTCTACTATGTTGTGACATATCTCCTATCAGCAATCTGTCTAGTGCCCACAGTTTACTTTCAGCAAACGCAGGATGCAGAATGGGATTAGGATGATTGAGACGGATTTTGCATAGAATGTAAACCACAAGGAGCACTTTCCACTTGTTATCGATTCTTTGGCTGATGGCCATTTTCACCTTGAAGAAGCAGCAGTCAGGAATCCAAGTCCTTTCTGACTGATGAGGCTGAAAATCAGGAGAGCTTCTGTGAAAAACCAAAATTATTCTGACTCTAATTGCCACTCTTTTGTATTAATGAGCATAGCATTTAATACATGTATACATGTTGATTTTTACCACTTGTATTTACATTAACGTGGCCCCTATATCGGAGAACTTTAGAATTGTAGATCAGTAGAAGTGAGAGAATGCAGAGATTGTCCCTCATTTCTAGTCAACTTTTCTTAAAGTTATAGTGACATAAATCAGAACTAAATAAACCTGTAGTTCATATCTTCAAGTCTTATTTTCTGGTTTCCTATATGCAGAGGCATTCACTCTATGTTTCGGGTAGCCTGTCAGTGTAACAGGATGTCCTGGGTTTCGCCAGGATAGAATTAACTCTCCCCAGCTGCTGCTGGGTGGCGTGGCCAGGCTATTCAATCCCATGTGACATCATGCTTGGGATATAAGGGCAGCAACTGGGCCGGGGCGGCCAGTGCGGGAACTGCAGTTCTGCTGTCAGGCTGATCATCGGGCTGAGCGCGTTGAGCAGTTGCACTGGGCATTGCTTGTTTTTCTTTGTCCTTTGTCCATAATTGTAACTGCCTACTATTTGTGGTGTTCTAGTAAACTGTCCTTATCTCAACCCAAAAAGTTCTACAACTCTCTCTTGATTCTCCTCCCCATCATGCTGAGTTGGGGAGGAGTAACTGGGTGGTTTGGTTATTGTTCAGTTAGGGCTAAACGACCGCACGGTATTGTCAGACTTGTTATTCCCTCAAATATTGTCCAAGTCACATAGCATTTCCTAATGCACATTCACATCAGTACGTTTGATGTGACGTCTAATCTGATGTTCTTTCTGCAGAATAAGATTTGATTTTGTCAGTCTGCTGTGGGCATTCTGTGAGTGAAGATTTCACCAGCTGAGCAACTGATTTGCCCCTTTCACCCAACGTTCAATATTTTTGTCAGCAGCAGTGCAGGCAGAAAATCATGCAGAAATGTTGTAAATGCAGGCATTAATAATAGCACCACAGTGATATACTGAATGCTATACCTATAATGGGGGGAAAGAAACCTCAAGGGAAAAAAAATATAACATTGAGTAAAAGTATTGGGATTTTTATTAATCCTTCCTAAAATTAGTAACTATATAGTAATTATATATAATTCCTACAATATGTCTCCTTCTGGCAATGAAAAATGGGATGAAGATGTTTCTTAAATTTTTTTTTAAATCTATTTGTAAGCCACAGCAGTGATTTCATGGTCCAAAACTGTGGAACAGCCAGAAATATTTATTTGCAGTATGCCAAACTTTTTAACTAAAATAAAACATATCCTAGTTTCCATGTATAATTGCATTCCAGACAACCCAACTCTGTGGAAAATGACATCAGTCTTCCTAAACTTCAACCCTGACTTACTTTCTAATAAGCCAAATTTCTACTGTCTTTCATTTGTCATTTAAACAAAGTTAAGACCTGTGGGAAACCTGTGGTTTTTACCGCCAATAGCTCAAAAAAGGCCAAACCATTTTTGTTAAAGCCCCCAAAAAAGAGAAAATTTAAGAAAAGATAATTCATTGTGGCTGAGATGAATAATGAAGCTGAAAGATTTTTATGAGATCATCATGAGAAATGATGAAAGAAGATTGCACTTCTGACTGAAACTATAGCTTTGCTGTAACATCTGCAAGCCCAGGCTACTAAGTATCTAGACAGAGGCATAGTTGTGGCGGTTTAGCCTGATGTCCACTCAGTCATAAAATCACTCCCTCTCCTAAACTGGACAGGAGAGAGAGAGAAAAATATAACAAATGGCTTGAGGGTTGAGATAAGGACAGAGAGATCAAACTCGGCAATTAGCATCACGGGCAAAACAGACTCAACTTGGAGAGAAAAAGGTTTGATTTATTAAAGGAACAATAAGACCAGGGAGATGAGAAATAAAATCATCTTAAAAACACTTCCCACCTTCCCAGGCCTCCCTTTCCTTCCCATCCAGCAGTGCAGGGGATGGGGGAGGGGGGTTGCAGCCAGTTCATTACAGCTGGACCGCTGCTGCTTCTCAGGGGGAGGCCTCCTCACACTTCCCACTGCTACACTGTGGGGTCCCTCCCACGGGAGACAGTCCCTCATGAACTTCTCCAACATGACTCCATCCCATGAGCTGCAGAGCCTCATGAACTGCTCCAGCATGGGGCATTCCACAGGGGCAGTTCCTCACACCCTGCCCCAACATGGGTCAGTTTAGCAACTGCACAACAGCTTCTTCTCCTTCTCAAATATATTACTGACACAGGCGTTGCCTTCATCACTAATTGGCCAGGCCTGGGTCAGGTGCAGAGTCTAGCTTAGAATTGACTGGCCCTAAACCTGTGAGCTACAGGAGAAGCTTCTGGCAACACTTTTTGCTTAAAGAAGCCAACCCTGACGCCCCCCTGCTACTAAAAAACCTTGCCCAGACAAAACCACTACAATAGTCAGTGTACAAATGCATAAAATATTTTGAACGTTACCATTTTCCTTGTTTTAAATAGTGTTTAACACTTGTTCCTCTTCCACAGCCTAGTGATACCTTATGTCTCTTTATTGTGTTTTTCAGGAATACAAACACACAAAAAAGAAGGCATTCTTAATTAAGTTGCTCAAGTTAAGCTCCCAGAAGATGACAGGGGACTTCCCTTTTTCATCCAAGAAATAATAATTTCAAATAGAAATCTGTCTGGGACCAAAATGTCTGTGTAAATCATGCTTCTGCCCCACTCACAAGTGAATCACACCCTCAAGAAAGAACAAAAGATTTACAGCCGTGCACCTCTCCAAAATGTTAAAATCTGTACTTCTTAAACACTGTAGAGATAAAAATAAAATTAAAATGTTAACTCTTTAAGATCCCACCCTGAAGATTGTCTCTTAAAGTTAATAATTGTTGGCACTTTGCCCCATGATTGACATTAGTAGCATAGACAGGATGCTGCCCATCTTCCATATAGATATGATTCTCTTGAATCACATTACCATTAGCAGAGTTAAGTGGTGACACGACTCTTACCCACATCAAAAAGGTATTTGCATGATTGACTGGTGCTACTAGATGACTCTGACACCAAGTGTCCCTGGCAGCTTGCCAGAGCCATGGTATCACTTATGATTGTGGTTGCTATCAGTCATTAGGTGAATTGCTGTATGGTCATATTGTTTCTCATTTCACCCACTGCCTCATTAAACCTCGTTTTTTAACTGTATTGTCAGACTCCGTTACCGTTCTGACCACAGGCATGTAACACATAAACCAGCTACAACAGAGGTATGGACCAGGGCTGAGTTTTACCATCAGATGGATTTGAGATTATCAGGATACCCTGAAGCGGGGAATTATACTGGGAACAACCTTCCCAATCTCTGTATAATACAATGACTCTTTCTATTATAATTTCTATCCTGAAGCCCTGTCATGGTTTAGGCTCATCTAAGAACAAAGGATCACAATCAGCCATTATGCACCAAGGGCCTTTGGAACCCACTAAGGACAGGGAGGGCTCACCCACCACTTCGGGCCAAACAGACAAGACTACCCAGCTTGGGGGAGAAAAAAAAAATTAATCCATCAACAAGCAAAACCACAATAAACAGAAAACAGCACAGACTAGAACAATGATTAAGAGTATAACCATCCCTTTAAGACCACCTTCCCCCTACCCATCTCCTCTTCCTGGGCTCAGGACCTGATCTTTATGTCTTTATGTGCTCCCTGCCTGAGTGGCACAGGGGCAGGAAATGGGGTTTTCAGTCAGTCCTTTTGCAGTGGCTCCTGACACTTGTCTCTCTTCAGGACAAGCGGGCTTCTCACCAATCCTCCCTGCTCCAGCGCAGGGTCCCTCACAGTCTGGACAGCCCTGCATGGACTGCTCTGATGTACATACATCCTCTGGGCTGCAGCCCCTCTTCACTTCCTGTGTGTGTCCCTGCAGCCCACAGGCTCTCCAGCACAGCCTGCACCGTGGCTGCCTCTCATACAGTCTCTTGCCCATCCAGGCACACTCACCCGTCACTGCTGGTGGCTTTCAGTCCTGCCATTGTCCTCTATGGGTTGCAGGGAACACCCTGCTTTCCCGTCATGAGTTGCAGTGGGGTTGCCGGTCTGGCACTCCTTCTTTCTTCATTCCTTCTCTGACTGTGGGGCCCAACATGGTCACCTCCATCTTGTACCACTCCTCTGCCTCCTCTTCCAGTGAGATTTCTCTTCTGAAATGGCAGAGGTGCCAGATTGGCACGGCCAGGCTGGAGGTGGGTCCACCACAGATCCCAGGGATGTTTCAAGAACTGCTGACTGGGACAGCACTGCAGCCCCCTCTCCCTGTTACCAAGCAAAAAACACTTCCACACAAACCCATGACAGGCCCCATCATGAACAATCCTCCCTCCCTATGGATCCAGCCCCGACTCATGTTCAAAATTATGTTATCTGGAGTTTAAAAGAGAAGCGAGCAGGGTTTTTCATAAATATTAACCTGAATTGAAAACTATAAAATCAATTCATTGACTAGAAACAAGATTCAGAGACAAGGAGCAAAAATATCCAGAGCAAGAGTCAAAGAGGGAGAGAAAATCAGTGTTTATAAAATGTGTACATTACCTAAGAAGGGCCTGACACAAAGTCCTGTTTGAAGCTTCACATGATTTCAGCTGGGGACAACCCACCACATTTACCACAGAAAGTATTGTGTTCCCTACTTCATAATATCAGCACAAGGCACAAAGTTGGATCTCTATGATCCCACCAAGCTAGGCTCCTGAGTCCCAGCCTATTGTTTTCTGTATTGCACCTTGAGGCTACTTGTCAAGTTTAATGAAAAAACACTGACTTTACAGTCTGTTCAGGCACTAATGGGGCACCGGGAAGAACAGAAACCTTGGTCCCAGAGGGGCAGAATAGTCAGTTCAAGACTTTAGGGGAAGTCGCTGCTATGGGGTTCTGCTGAGATGCAGAAAAGATCAACAGATGTGAGAAGAAGAAAAGTCATAGCTGCTTCTCTCTGGAATAAATGGTATAGACTCTCCTGAGTGCAACAAAACCCAAAGGACATCTGGTTTTGGTATGAGTTCTGGGTCTGAATGTACCAGTGATTTCCCTCTCATCCTTTGCCTTAAATTGAAGAATTCAAAATAACCTAGAAACATGCAGTATATGCACAGTGATACATTCTACTCTACCTAGTAATTCACATTTAAAGTTGATCCGAGTAAGCATTAGTTACATCATGATGAACGGGACAGATAGTGTTCACCTGTCTAGCCCAGTCACATCTATGCCTCACAGCAACTGATAACCTGATCTGCTTTTTTCTCATCTGCAGTGACTGGAGTGGCAAGCAAGGACCATATGGTGACCTTCAGGATGAGCTCAGCTGAAAATGCTATCAAGGGACGTGCTGAATTTGGGCTTTGATGCAGCTGGGCAACTCTTTCAGTGGTGTTCAGAGGACCAGATCCAAGAGTCAGAGACTAAAGGCTACTCTTTGCAAATCAATATTTCTTGAAACCTCAGCCATGATTTCATTAAGCAGCAACTGAAGGCCTAGGTGTGTTTACTAGTAAGAAGACTGATGGGTCCTGAGAAAGAGTCAGGGGGCATGTGAAAGCAAGCCTGCCGAGAAAAGAGCTAGGTCTTGATGCAGTATCTAAGCAGACTTTTTCATACAGCACCAGAATGAAAAAAAAAAAAAGTTACTTTATCCTCAAATGCAGACTGACAAAATGTAGGTCAAAAAAGGAACTTCATTTAAAAAATAAGCACAGCCCATTTCATGAAGTCCATACACTGTCACCCAAGGGAAAACTTGGAAATAGAGAAAATAACACACAGAATTGTTGCTGTGTTGATTTTCTGTGAAAAACAACTTATCATAAATATTTAAAATCCATTACAACTTTTTATTTATTCTTAAATACAGTATGCTAATTTTGTAATGCTAAAATCATTCCATCCACTTATTTGCATAATTGCTGTACTGAAGTTTAGTAAGTTTTTATTCAAGATACTTATAAGTGATAGCATGATTGTGTGTTCAGTTGAATTAAAAAAAAAACACATAAAAAAAGAAACTTTTCAATGTAAAATGCATTATAACAACTAACATAGATAGGAGGAAAGAAAAATTGCAATTTGGTTGAGGGCAGAGAAAAGCTTTCCATAAATTAAAAGTGTCTGCTGAGTGCTAAGACGTCATAATAGTCTGAGAAAATGTTGAGTGAGATGCTGTGGGTAGAATGAATGCTGTTGCAGTGATTAAAATATTAACTGGTGGATAACTGTAATTGGCAAGAATTCAGCAAAAGTGATTTTTCCTACAGATGTGGATAATGGCATCAGCTAGGAAAAAAAAAAAAGAATATGTCATTGCTGCAGATTTTCAGTCTAATTTATCCATTAGGAGTATCATCCTGTATAGTTGCACTCTGTCTCAGATCTATTTACATATCACCTCCAAATTTCTGGGCTCTTTGAGGAAGCAAGCTGCAAATACAAGCACCTAACAGCCAACAGGTAGAATTAGATGAAGCAGTGGTTCATAGCCTGCTATGTAACAGGCTTTATCAGAGCTTTTTACTGTATGATCCACTCGTTGAGAATGACATAGAATATAGATGAGGAAGAACAGAAGTAGTTCTTTCAAATGTACATTTGGAAAAGTTTAAAAATCTCTGTCAACACCTTTCTGCCTGAACTATATATCAGATAAAAGCAAGGTGACCCATGAAAAATCTGATCTGAGCTGTTGGTGCTCAAAAATCACACCAAGGACTAAAATATGAAAACAGGATCTTACAAAATATCCTTGGGAGAAATTTCATGGAAAACTTTCTGTCAAAAGGAAGAATGATGCTAGACTGGAGATCCTTGGCTGATGCGTGAGACTGTACTAAATAAACATCTAAAACATCTCAAATGCATTTTTCCACACATTTTCTGTATGCTTTCTGCAGAGTTGGAAGAAATCATTATCTTCTTGCATAAAATCTCAAAATTTATCAGCATATGAGATAGTTTTAATGTTCCACTATGTTTAAAGTAAGCACAGATGAGAGAGATTAAGCAAAAAACAAAAAGCTCTCAGTATTTGACAAGAAGCATTCCTAAACACTTGGTTAGGTGTTGTAGGAGATAATGCGGGGTGAGGAAGGAGAGATGGGAAGTTGAAGCCTTCATGAATGCCTTCCAGGGGAGAAGAGCATGAGTTTCTGAATATGAAGGAACAGTGGGATTTGAAATAGTTTCAGATAATTTCACAATCAGAAATGACACATCTCTACTTTCAAAGAGTGGTACCAGGCAGTAAACATGGAACTGAAACCTGGACACTGTAGTATCATTAGAACTTGCACAAGAAGCAGATTCTGAGATAATCAGGAATGATCTGGATAGCCAAGATGATGTTGGGCATATGCAAGCAGCTCTGCTCAGTCTGCAGTCTGGCAGTCAATTCCATGTTGTATTCAGCAGTAGCAGGGATGACCAGAGTTATACAGACCTGTAAGGCAGAGATAGTTAGGAAACTATGAGTAGTGTCTCTAGTGTACAGCATAGTGCATAAGAACATGTTAATTCCAAACACAAATTAAATACATATCTCTTCACCAGTGAACTCAAGAGTATGCTGCTTAGATTTCGGTTTAAAACATGATCAAAAAAAAAAGAAGGTGCATATCTGCTGCAATGAAGAAGTAAAAAGGGAATTTCTGTACCTTCTCCCATTTAGCATTACCTTTGAGGTCACTCTTTCTTATATGTTCATACAGCATCTGCTGCAGGTAAACCTCGAGACTTTGACAAATACAACATAAGTAAACAGGTATGAAAAATCTGGTTATAAGCTGCAAAGACAATGTTTACAGATTGTGTAATGGCAAAAACATTAAAAAAAACCCAACCAGCAAAGGTGTCATTTAAAGACAATATTTAAATATACGAAAATCACAACTGTGAAAGGAAGAGAATGATGACAGCCTGTAATCTGACCTTTCTCTTCCTCACAGATGCCAGCAATAGCATTGACCTGTTGTGAGGAGCAGGGAAAGTGCTGCTTTTCAGAAACTTTAATTAGTGTTTGCCTGACCCACTTCTAGTGCTGAAAATGAATTACTTTTTTAATGTGTCTATTTTTAAACTACAAGCCATAGCAGCTGAGATTCCATATCTAACTGAGGTACTAAAATCACACACCTAAAATACCATGCCTCAAAGCTGCCTTCCCAGCAAAAAAGTTGTCACATCATTTCTCTCCAATTCTATCGCCTTTTACACTGCAGGTAAAGAAAAGCTTTAAAACACAGGTGCAGCACTTGGGTACCTTGTCAAGTGGTTCAGTGAAACAATAACAGTCCTGGACTGGTCAGACTCCCTTAGTTTTAGACTGGACTTCATATCATGTGGGATTTGTTAGCAGCTACAAGCCCAGCAGCTATCAATGTTCTCTGCTCATGACAGGATCAAGAAAGCCTTGCACATCTAAGACTGTCAGTTGAGAGCTTTTCCTCAATCCTTACTTACACTCTCCCTTTTTAAAGGACACTCGGTAATACAGTTTACAAAGAAAATGACAGCAAGATGGGGGCTGGAAAGCAAACCAGATGTTCTTGGGCTTTGTTTTACAAGCATTGTGTCCTTATGTGCCTAAACTACTAATTCTAATTTTAATATTCTTGTTTTTCTATCAGTAGACACATTATTTCTGTATTGCTCGCTTGAAACAGTTTTTGACAGTTGGTGTCTGGTACAGTCATTAGAAGCTGCCATCGCCTTACTTTGCTCAGTGGCACCTGGCAGATGTCTCCATTTCTCACTGAAAGGAAAACTCCCGGCTCTTCACAGTCGTCTTCTCACTGAACTTAACTCAATTATCGTTTGTTTTGGAAATGAACATCATCATTCCTTGTAAAAAATGCTTGACTTCTGAATTTAAGTCTGAATTTATTTCTTTGAATGGCTAAATACTATATGAAAAATGTCTGTAGTTAATTTTTGTTAGAGGCAAGTAAAACTAACCAATTCTAAATTTATAAGGGGTTTAGTTGAGCAAAGAGCCATAATCCCACAAGGGGATTATCAAGGAAAAGATATTCCATATCCAAACAACTGGTGCTTTGTGGAGGTCTCACATAGCACTTGTGGTGCAGTATCAGAGCTGCTTCTCTGGTGAAACAATTGGGTTTCTAAAACAAGTAGCATCTATTGCATTAATTAATCATGTAGTGTAACAGTGATGTGAACATTACTGTTAGCAGAGGAAAACATAGTGTGACAGATGTGTAAGTCATCTGAAATGTCAGCCATGAGACAATGCAGAGACTTTTATTCACTGCCTGTGAATTCTTTTTGACAGAGGGAGTTGCTAATAGAACACAGTATTTTGGAATGACTGCATAAACTATATATCTAATATTGAAATTAAGTCAGATCAAATTCCTTTTTGCCTGCCAAGCAGGAAAGAGAATTTTCAAAACTTGCAGGCATCTACAGAAACACTCTTGGACAACAGATTTAATGGAGTGAGTTGATTTCCTCTGTCCTGTCCAAAAAGGGTCAGTGGAACAAAGCTTGGTTTAGGATTGAAAACAGCTAAATAAATAAAGTTATATCCGAATTTCAATGGTGAATAAGGGTACAATATAAATAAGGGGGGGGGTGCTTTTTTTAGATTATTGGTTCTCTTATATTGTTTTCAGAGAGTGTGGGAGGAGGGGAAACAAATTTGCTTGTGGGAGACACGAAGCAGTATAAATCAGGAAGAGCTTCTTAGTGTTGTGGATGAGCCATAGTGTGTGCAAGATAAACTGCTGAGAGCACGAGGAATTAGGCAGGTCTCAGAGGGAGATGAAAATACATTTTCAAGGTTGTGGAAGGGACTGGACAGCTTTCTGCAAGCTAGACAGCCTCTGAGCAGAGTAGAATCAAGCCTCAAAGGGCTTCTGAATGAACATAGTTCAAAAAGAGGTGCATGTGAATCTCTTTGACTTCTAGTCTGTCACACCACATCAGCTAGACTTCCATGCACTTAAGAAGCTGAGCATCTTGATTTACATTGCAATAATGCTGCTTCCACAAAACAGCATTTTTATATCAAGGGGCTTGAAGATGATGACAGATTTTTTAGTAGGTAATGATAAGACAAGGGGTAAAGGTTTTAAACTGAAAGATGGTAGGCTCAGACTGGATATAAGGAAGATGTTTTATTATGTCAGTGATGAAACCCTGGAGCAGGTTGTCCAGAGAGGTTGTAGAGGTCCTGTCCCTACAGACATTCAAGATCTGGTTAGATGGGGCTTTGAGCAACCCCATCTAGTTGAAAATGTCCCTGCTTGTTGCAGGGGAGTAGGACTAGATGACCTTTAAACCATTCTATTGTTCTATTCATGGTCTATCAAACCCAAACCATTCTGTGATTCCATTATTAAATTCACCAATGGTGAAAAGATTCAATTACCCTGCAGAGCTGGCATTCAAGTACTGTGAGGTGCTTATCTCTTATTTCTTATTACCATGAGGAACCTCTGTAATGATTTCTTATCTTGTTATCTCAGAGCCTACTTTTGTTCTTCCTAATCTGAGGAATTTCAGCATATAAGAACTCCAAAGTCTTTCTGGGTTCCTTCTTTTCTATTAAAAAAGTCATTGATCAACATTTGGGTAGTGAAAGGTGTAACAATGACTGAGTGAAGCCACACCATAAATTTGTGGGACTATGTCAGACAGATATTCTGCACAGCAGATTGACCCACAGTTTTCAGATCTTTCAGAGGTTTTTTTTTCTCTTTTTTTTGGGGGGGGGAGGGAGACACAAGGAGTGAGTAAGAACTTTACTTTCTTCTCATGTTGAGAAAAGAAACTTTTACCAGTGAAAAAGCAGGAGTAGTTCTCGAAGCTTCTCATGCTTTTTCTAATATCTAGGCTATGATTTGAAGATAAAAAATATGTTAGTTGCAGAACAAGTTGCTCAAATTATGTCCGCTGGCCAGATAAGGTGTTTTTATATTCTGTGTTGATTTCTGTAAGAGTCATGTGTTTTCAAAGCAGATCCAAAGTAAACTGTGCCTGTGTGAAGCACAAAATCCTCAGCAGCTTTTCCCAGTAGTCACCAACATTAACATAAGCGTGCAAGCAGCTCCTTTCAACTGATTGCTTTGTAGAGGAGAATGAACATTCTTTTTCTGCAAACACTCTAAAATCAGTAACTGCAGCTTTATCTTGTCAAAGGAGAGCTACAAAAAAATAATCTTCTCCTGTTTTTCCATGGTCTCTCTGTGCACCTTGCTGAGCTAGACTAATGCAGTCATGTATATGGACACTGCTATATAATAAAGCAGCCAAGTGTCCTAGGAAGCAAATCATAGAGAGTGAAGAAAGCAACTCCACAAAGAAAAAATTAAAAGCTTTCTTTAAAAAAAATCTGCTACAATCTTGTAAGGGGAACTCAGAAGGCATCAGATGTCTCTTTTACACTCTCAGCAATTCTTTGTAAAATTAATCTGAAAACATGTTTATCAAAGCTGTAACATCACTCCACACTACTGAGCAGGGCTGAGTTTGTTCATGTTGTGTTTCTTAAAGTTAGAAGAACCACTGAGTTGAAAAATAACTTTGAGGTTTTAAAAGTCTAAACTATTTCCACAAATCTTTCAGAGAGGAAACTTTCAAGGCTGATTTATTCTCTATAACTGCAGTGATCATTGACCTTGAAGACATTTCTGAGATGCTGAAATGCATGACAACTGTTTAGCTGCTCAATTTTAATCCTGAGTTAAATTACTGTCTTTTCTTTGAAAAGAGTTGTGTCTGTGGCTTCTGTAGAATGACATTCCCTTGTCATGCCACCCAATTGTGCTCCTCTTAAGGTAGTCAATAATCTCAGATCTTCTCAGATATCCTTATCTAGTGGCTTATTCACATATTAATTACATGTATTATCCCTCTAACTTGTATACTTAAACAGTGAGATCATCGTCTGGTATAAGTTAGCACTATGTTTGAAGGTTGGAGGAAGAGTCTCTGACCAATTTCTCTGAATTTATGAGTAGCACTGGCCATATGATTTTCACAGGCTCTTGTATTCCAAGACAAATAAACTTGCCAACTCACTAGCTCATTTCATATCCACTTTAATTTAAAAAAAAAAAAAAAAGTAAGATTTTTGCTAGATTTAGTAGTGCTATCAACAGAGTAACTAACAGCTTGTACAGGGCAATGTGTCTCCATCCAAAACAACTATTTTCTAAAGGGTCGCATGTGCTCAAGCCCCTAACAATGTTGCTGTTTATATACCCAGAAACATCTGCATGTCAAATGATATGCCCAGAGGAGATAAGAAATTTATGGGAGCGCAGCATTGCAGCAGAAAGTGTTGCTGCAGAAAGTGAATGCTGCTTTTGCAGAGGAGTCCCACACTGGAGTGTAGGAAACAAAACAAGTTCTCCCATGAAAGACTCAGGTCAGACTCTGCAGAGAAGCACTTTTATTAAGCGTTCTTGCAAGAACGGGTGTCCTAGCTAGTAGGCACACCTGATAGGTACAAGATTGGGCTTTTTATTCCCTATCCGGGCCACAAGGTCCCTCCCTTGTTTCCCCATTGATTAGGTACTCCAAGATATACATCTTCCCGAGGCGCCTACAAAATCCCCTCAGGGGATGTCTGGTTCTTGTAAATTGTCACCCATTCCCCCACAGTCCCAAGATTTAGGACCCATCAGTCATCTAGCTAACATTACAGAGAAACAGACAACAGTCTTGAGATACAGATAACAGTCTTGAGATCCAGATAACAGTCTTGAGATCAGCCAGCTGGTTAACACTACAAGGACACAGATAACGGCAAAAGTTCTTTGTCTTAATTGCTTGGACTCTATTCCTGCAAAAACAGCATCACTATTTCTTACATGGAGGAGTTTGTGAGCAGAAGCTGTAGCCCTTGGAAAGTATTCACACCAGAGAGGTTCACTAAGGACGGTATCCTGTGGGAGGGACCCCATGTCAGAGCAAGGGAAGAATGCGAGAAGTCGTCCTCCTCTCAAAAGAGAGAAGTGGCAGAGCCCGTCTGTGACAGACTGACCACGTTACCCATTCCCTACCCTCTGAGCAGTTGAGGAGGGAGGAGGTAGAGATATCAGGAGCAGTGAGCTGGGCCTGGGAAGAAGGGAAAGGTGTGGGAAGGAGATCTTAAAGTACTGGTTGAATTTTGTTCATCATCCTGCTCTGGTTTTTTTTTGTTTTCTCTTTGGTTCTGTTTCTAGTATGTAGTAGAATAAACTCATCTTTCCTCTCTAAGTTGAGTACTTGATTCTGTTTTGCCCAGAACATAATAGGCAGTGAGCTCTCCCGGCCCTTGTCTCAATCCACAAGGTCCTTGGTTCTCTTTTTTACCTTCCATCTTGATGGGGCCTCCATTCTCCTAAGGAGGGTGGGGGTAGTTTAGGGGCAGTAAGAGACTGTCCTGGTCTTTTGCTGGCTAGGCAAAACCACGACACTTATGAATGGAATCAAAACTCTTTAAGTTATATTGCAATATGTCATAGAGAAGGTAAAATTGAACATAAACTGAATATTTCTCTTTTTAAGGATATTCTCCTTACTTACGTGCAACTTGGATACTTTTTTTAAGAGGTGTAATATTAAAATTTGAGAAGAGTTCCCTGCTACATGCTTTTCCTCCAGTGAATTCTGATTTACAGAGAAGTCAATGAACTGATGCTAATATAGCAGGAACATCAGAGCTATATTCCTGACCCTTTTAAAAAAAATACTGCTTCCTTTTCTGACATGATTGCAGCTGGTGAAACAACAAGATGGATTCTGGGTGTACCAAGTGCTGATTGCCATGCTCTAGTCTTCAAATTATGCAGATGGCAAAGCAATGCCAACATCTAAGGACCACTGTCTCAAAATGCAACTTTATAAATACAACTCAAAAGAACCAAAACTATTTTCTTTTTCATGCCTTCTTCCCTCCTTCCAAATGCTGCTTTTGCATGCTGTCGGTTTGTTATAGGTCCAAGCTCCACGTCTCCAAGAAAAAAAGCTTGCCTGTGCACTGAAAGAACAAATAGATAAGACAGGTAGAATTACTGTAACAGTCACATCTGCAGGGCAACTCACCATATACACCTGTATTAGACTCATCATGTATAATCTACCAGAGGCAAGAGCAAAATGGTGGTTCAGCAACTTCTGAAAGTATCCAGTTTTGGAGATATAGTAAATAATACAAAATATTAATCAGATTCTCTAAAAAAAAATTCCTGATAAGTGGTGTTTAATGCTTTGCAAAATCATATATTTTGAATTATTGTTTTTATTTTAAACTAAACATAAAAAGCAACATTTCAGTATCTCAGTAAATTTAATTTCAAAGTAATCAAAGTTACATGCTGCTGCTGGAGAATCACTGTGAAGAGAATGTAAGTCTCGACATGTATCTGCAAGCTAGTTAAATCTCTGTGTGGGAGGAAGCCACAGAAATTTATTCAGGCTCCTACTTTAGTTTAGAGCGGCAGTATGAGTTTCACCAGAAAGAAAAAATTGGTCTGGATAGAGAATCTTGGCAGCTGTCTCAGATAATAATAGAGAGGAGACTTAAGCATTTGAAAAGATGCTTCTGGAAGACAGATGTACAGATGTTAATTCCACATTTTGCTTTTACATTTAGGGAGATACCTTTTATTTTCTTTTTTTTCTAGTAAAGATGTACTTTTCTCAAATTACTCTCTTTCCAGGATATGCTGACAAAAATTACAATATGATGGCATATACACCCTGGGCAAATCCTTACCTTTTTTTGCATTGTGACTGATTATTTCAATTATCGTTTCTTTGGCTCTAGAGATACTGAACGTTCTTGTTGCAGGAAACTGAGAATATTAAGTTTCAAAGGACTAAAAACAAACTTTCTGGAGAGAACTGGGACTACTTGAAGTAAGGTTACACAGGAAAAAGGCAAGGAAGTCAAGGTCATAAAGTGAATGAGTTTCCCAGTCACCCATATTTGCTGCAGAATGATACTCAAGATGCCCCTTTGCACAGTGCAGACGTTTCAATAATATCCTTGAATAAGGCCCCATACAATGTACTCTGCTTTATTCCTCTCCAGTAATGGATTAATGTTGCTTTGCCAGTTTTTTTTTTGGTAGCAGGGAGGCTACAGGGGTGGCTTCTTTAAACAAAAAAAGTTGCCAGAAGCTTCTCCTGTAGCTCACAGGATTAGGGCCAGTCAATTCTAAGTTGGACCCTGCACATGATCCAGGGCTGGCCAATTAGTGGTGGAGGTAATGCCTCTGTGAGTAACATATTTGAGAAGGGGAGGAAGTTGTTGCACAGTTACTAAATGGCAGCAGCTACAGGGAGGGAGAATGTGAAAACATCTCCACAGACACCAAGATCAGTAGAGAATGAGAGGGAGGAAGGTACTTAGCACTGAGAAGGCTCCCCTGTGATATGTGGTGAGGTCCATGGTGAAGCAGGTTGTCCCCCTGCAGTCCATGG
>WBNH01009226.1:15096-47417 GCA_013401255.1 Urocolius indicus | reverse complement strand
TACCATTCTATGATTCTACGAACGAGGTGATTTTAACCCAAGTGAAATTATTCTTGAAGACACAGAGTTATCTGTTTTAATACATATTTGCAGTCTTTTATTATTATTTAATTACTAGAAAGTAGATAAAGCAGCTTGTACACATTCTTTTGAGTGGGAAGAGTTCCACTCTCTTACTCCAATTTTTTGGCCCCTGAAGAAAGAAAAGCTTATTATGTTTCCACTTAGATTTATGTTGAACTCCATTTGATTTGAGAGCCTACTCCTCTGGTCATGACTAATAAACATATTTACAACAAAGGACTGATATGAGCCATCTAATTGATCTAATCTAATAGATCTAATAGATCTTCCTCTGGAAGATGCCAAGCCATTACATTACTTTAAAATGTTTAGTGTGAGTAATTAAACACAATCATTACACAATCTTACACCCCACATACAATGGTTAAACTTATCTGCATGGACATCTTCCTGTGATATTATTACTGATCGATAATCCTAAATGTCTTTGCAAGTACAGAAAATGGCATTTAACGATGCTTTTCTGTAGCAATTAATTGTAAACATCAATGGTCAGGTGAAGAAATTGATATATAATGTTTAGGAATCAGCAGAATGGAATCAAAGTCTATACTGTTTCTCAACAGCTGTCTTGATGGTAACAGAAGGAAGGACTTTTGATTTTCAGTGATTGCCATGCTCTCAATAATCATCCATATAAATTACAGATTAGTATTCAGCAGTGCACATAAATGAATTTTAAGAAAAAGTTTTCTCTGTAAACCTTTCTAAATTTTCTTTTTTCTTATTTATTGATGCTTTAGTAAGTTTTAGACTAGATTGTTTACTATTTACTTACTTCTCAACTTTTTGTAACTATGTACAGAAAACACTGGATATTTTACATTTACATTTTATGTCTACCTAATTGTGAATTTTTGGTGTTTGTATTTGGAATATGCAAAAAACTCCAATAATCCACAAACAACACTTGAAGAAAATATCTGGACTCTTCTCCTTAACTTGTTTTCTTGTAACAGCTCATAAAAAATTAAAAATCTGGGTCTGATGTTATTAAACAGTATTGTATTCATTTGGCCTTAAAAACACTTGACTATTTCAGTCTCTGAGGAAAATATCCTTCCATAGCATACTTCTGTTACAGGAAGCAAGTAATTTAAAAAAATGAATATATTTTACAATTTGTATGATAGAAGTGTGCAGGGTTTTTTTGACTAGTTAGAATAAGATGGAGTCTAACAGTTTTTTGGATATGTAGGAGTCATTAATTAGGCAGTATATATTGCTATGCAGATATTTGCTGTTAAGACTAAATTCTTTTTGAGAATACTTGATTTTAAAACAATTTTTTGAACAACACCTACTTGAGGTCTTGGGAAGGTTCTGCTCTGATATGAGGTGTCTCCACAGAGTGCCCAAACACTGCCCCTTCTGTGCCTAAAATACATAAATAAAATACAGTTCAATTACTTTGGAAAATAAAAATACATTGAAAAGTATAACCACTATTTGACATATTTAGGACATGATGTTTGACTGAATAATCCTTTATTAATGATTACCAGTGTTTCTTCAGATTTATGTTTGCCATTCAACATCAAAACCTGGACCAACATCATGTAAAACTTTAGATTTCTGCTTATCAGTACATGAATTTCATATACAAATCTGAAAACATTTATAGATCCAAACATTTCAGCACTGATTTGTCTGAATGGTCATCTCAGCACCTTGGAGAAGGATTATTTTACAGATATGAAAAGAATACCATAGTTTAGTTTGACAAAAGCACATTTTAGAAGTGTCTGCTATTTTTTATATGATGCTCATTACAATACTTAAATTAAAATGACAACTTTAAAAAGACTTGAGACAACAGTCTGCCACTTGAAGTGGCTAGTCTGAATCTCAATATCTGACAGTCTCAAAGTTCCTTTTCTTCAGCCTTTTCTCATTGAAAATTTTTATCTCAAAGGAATTAAAATGACTTATCTGGAACGTCCTTTCATTTTAATATTGGTAGTGGATGCTCATGTATTTCCTCTGGGCACTCGAAATCAAGGCATAAAAAATAGGTAACTATTTCCTAAACTAGAACTGATTCTTTATTGAATTTTAATTTCTATAACTAGGTCCAAGTTGCATATGATAATTTCACATTTTGAATTACATGACCAAGATTTTTCATTGAAAACAGGATTCATAAAGATCTGATTGCAACAAGTTCTTTTTTAAAGTAATAGAAAACTCAAAAAACAAAAATGTAGTAAACAGTACTATAAAATCACTATTTCTCTTTACTCTTTTTAAAAGGATTGAGCACATTAACAGTCATTTATACCACTCCATTTACATTTATAGACAGTAATAGATGTCCTGTGTTCTTAGGCATTCAAAAGTTTGTCTTTTTCCCCTGAACCTTATCACCAAGTTTATCTTTCCATGCTGATTTCTCCAATGCCAATGTTTTCGTATCTCACTCAGCTTTTTAAAAGTTTGTTGTTTGGTTTGTTTTTTTGTTTTTTGTTTTTTTTTTTTTAAAACAATAACCACATGCCTGTAAGCTTTTACTTTCCTTTTCTGAAGATGATGTACTATGGACTGTGTAGTGAAAATAGTATTATGTGAAAGTCTTTTCAACAAATAACCATGGTAAAGGGGAAAGAACTGAATAAAATCACATGTAAAACACATAATGCATTTACCTACTAACACTAGAAATAAGATCAAGGAAACCATTTGTAATAATTATAGTTAATTGCAAAATATCATAGTATTTTCTTGTGTTCTAAGCCTTTAATCATAAGTAAAATTAAAAAATTTAACAACAATATCTGACAGTAGTTGTATGAGAAGTTCTCTACAGTACAGAGACATGATTTTGTTACAATATTTAAAATACAATAAACTATTTTCAATTTTTAAATTATTTTAAGTTATAATTTAAAAAATTATTTTATTTAAATATTTCACAAGTGTTTTCAGAAGCTTAGGTGTTAGTAAAGAGAGATTTTTAGATATTTTTTGCAGTTAACAAATAATATTTAGGAAGTTGATCTTACCAGGATTTGAAAAGAGAATGAGGCTATAGAATCTTGAATTGATAATGACATTTTACAATGTTAAACACAAATGTCTTGAATGAGAAATATAAAAAAAGAAAGTAAACAGTAAACTAAGTTAGTGTCAGAAAATCATAATTGTTAGTCATCTTCTAAAATGTACATTTAAAAAAATGTATAAATACCAGGAAAACAAAAAATCCTTCATGTAAAATACTCTACTTGTATGGAGTATCCAAGAGAGGAAGTAATGAAGTCAAGCCATAGAATGGTAGGATTTAGAAGGGACCCGTAGAGACTATCTATCCCAATCTCTCTGTTAAATCCTACATTATTATCTCCATTAATCTATATACATTAAAAATTATTTTTAAGATCTCCCAAGAAAACCAAGATATCCACTTTCTATAGTCAAACTTTGCTGATTTATGGAGAACCACAAGAGGGAAAAAACAGCATAACTTACATAAAAATATTCACAGGGGTATTGTACAGAATTTGCTTTTAAAATGTGGAAATTCTGACACCCTTAAGAGATAGGAATAGCATATCTTTATAACTAGGCTTGCTATCACTCAAAATAAATCTCATCCCATCTATAATAGCACACAATAAATTGTACAGGAGCTGAATATCAAAAATTGAAGAGTGAACTTCCAGATCCTGTTCACCTTTTTCATCAGCACAATTAAATAGTTTCAAGGTGAAGAGCTTTTTATACTTTTGAAAGTGGCAATGGGATGTGAAGATGTGAATAACTGAGCAGGATGCAAAATCGTCAGTGTTTACTCGTGAGAAGACCACAACTGTAATGGCTGAAAGAGCAGAATTAGTGCAAGGATATATAACATCACTGTTCTAGGGGTCAAACACTAAATCAATTGGAAATGTCAGAGATAATATTAGGCAAATACTGATAACAAAAGATAAATGACAGCTCTAAAGTGGCTCTAAGCCAGAAGTAGCATTCCCTCACTTTCAGCAGCATTTGTTTAAAAGATGAGGTGTTTCTCCCCTAAAAAACCCCATAAATTTGAAAAAAAAAAAAAAATCCAAAAAACTAGTTTGTCCAAATAGACTAAAAATACGCAGGTGGAATTAATAATAAACTGATACAATTAAATATAATTGTAACTCAAACCAAATCAATAAGTTTAAAAATATATCAAATTCCTTTTATTGCTTACTAAAAGAACAGCAGACACGATTATCTTGATTTTAGCAAGAAAGTTAAAGAAAATCAGCCAGCCAGAATTTAATGATATGTTTCCAGAAGTTAAACAGCAAGATCAAGAAAAATGGAAAGGGATTGTACAGCCAATAGAAGACACAGATCAGCATTACTTAGCAATACAGAACAGAAAGAAAACTATAGGAAGGTGTTCCCTGTTTTTTAATTTACTGTACATAAATCTGTACTGCTTTGATGGGAAGTTAGACTATATTGTTCAGTACTGCTTAGGAAATAGTGCTACTAACATACCTTTACACGAATCATAAATATAACAATACAAATCAAGATTCAAAGTGAATAACATTTTTTTTTAAATGAAAGAAACAGTCTTCAGGCATTTAGCTACTTACAATGTTAAAACACTTATTTTTTACAGAAATAAGACAAGAATCTATTAACCATATTCTCTGACTTACAGAATCATAACCATGACTTTAAGATGAGTGGAATTCTAGAGAAAGATGAATGAATTAAAAAAAAATAATTAAAAGACTTGAACCTTTGAGCCCTTTGAAGTACAACTCAAAAGAAAGTAGTTAAGGAACTGAATTTGAAAAAAGATGAGTTAGAATGGCTAGCTATAAAAAGTGAACCTTTCGGAGGAAATGAATTAGCAAGAGCATGGAGCACGGGCAAAAGAGGGGAAATCAAACTGTAATTATAATAGAATAAAATTACTCCCACCTCTAGCTTCCAGTGGAAGAAAATGAGTTAAGACTGTTAAGAATGAAGCACCTGTGAAAGCAACCTACTGGTTGAAGAATATCAGCCATTAGAGGAATTGCTGGAGAAAATGTAGTCAATAGCATGAGTCAGGCAAAAAGGCCAAAATGCCAACTCTCTATTTATAAGGAAATCTCTTTGTGTAGGAAGTTTATAAACATCAGACTTTTAATTTCTTTTTTTTTTTTTTTGGTATAGAGTGAATCGAAGTGACCCTTTCACTACAAGCAAAGCTAGTCACGTATTCTTCATGAAACCTACTACTCAGAACTAAGAGAGACCAATGTAAACTATTAATTTCAGCTCAATTTACAGATTCCTAAAATCTAGCCTTTGGGAAACGACAAGTTTCATAAAAACAATGAAAGTATAACATTGATATTTGGTGCCATATTATATTTGCTTATGTATGTGCCTGCTGAGTAAATGTGGTCATTTATTTAACCAACAAATAATCCTGTCATAATTTATGAGTTAGCTCACACAACAATCTGGTACTTTTTGGTGACTTAATAACTACCTAACATGAAAAGACTGGCACCTGAGGATATTGATTTAGAAGTTATTTTTTTAGTGAAAATAATGCTGGCTGAAGAGTTGAGCCAAGAATGAAAAACAAGTAAATTATTTCACTGTGAAAAACAAGACATATGTTAGCTTTCTCCCACTCCGTATCATTCTTGCAAGCAAATCACCTTAAATATACTGACTGGGGAACTGTGTAATATTTTGACAATTTTAATGACACTGGAGTGTCACAGACACAGTTGAATCTTACTGCCTTAATCTTTCTCTATTTTTTTCAGAAACTCAAGCAACAATGCAATGAAATATGAAGATTATATAAATATAAGTCTGTAATAGTAATTTGTCCTCTGAGTTAGAGAATTTAAGGACAGTTTGTAAAATATTTGAAATTTTTGAAGCTTGGAATTTTACTTATTGCAAATTCATTATTAAATTAAAGCATACACAGGTTTCACAGAGAAATGTAACAAGATTGCTTTACTTGAAAACTTGATTTTCTGTTCTAAAAATATAATTGCAATAAAATCCCCACAATTCTTAATCCCTTTACCAAATGTACATACCAAATATTTGAAAATGCCTTTGTGAGATTAGCTAGCTGCTGTTTAACATTAAGAACTTGGGAGAACTGATCACTGACAGGCTGAAAATAATCAGACATATTCAACTAGGCAAATCAATGACCATAAAAACACCACAGAAAGAGTTTTTGCTTCTTTTTTTTTTTTTAAAGCACAGTTATTATAATTTATCTTGGGCTGATGAAAAACTCAAAGGTGTCAGAGTGTAACATCTGTACTATATTATGATATTGCAGTTCTTTAAGACTTTCAATTTCAATAAATGGCTTGAAGTGTAGTCTAGGTAAGAACTTTATTAAAAAAACCTAAATGGAACAGGACATTTGCTATGAAGGTACACATCAATAAAATGAATGTAAGTAAATTATTTTATGAAAACATGATTAGCATGACTGCTGGAATTTCAATCTTGGTGTTCCTCAGTAGAAAAACTGACGGATGTTAAATACTGAAGCTTTCATGTATGATACAGATGTGGTCATATCAGAGGCATTGCATAGGTAGGAATCTGTAATACAGCTTGAGTAGATGCAGCTGTTTGGTTGCAAATTAAAGATGATCATCAAAGTCTTCAGACGTAAGCCATTATTAAAAAGTAAATTGTGAAATGAATGATTTAAATTCAATACTCAAGGCCCTTGAACGTGACCTACATTTAATGCATATTTTTTATGAAAGAAAGACTTCTACTAAGCCTTTCCTTTGGATAAGAAGAGTTTCCCAAAAATTTAAATTCACCATCTTCAGTGTGATAAATTTGATCAAAGCAAGTTGTATTTCTAGGAAATACTTAAGAAATTGCAAGTCAGTATTTATTGTCTTAAATATAATCTTGAATTCGACTGAGTGCAATCATAAAACCTTGCTTCCTACTTGTGAGTAGCTAAGATATCTCTTGTCTTGCAATACAAATTAAACTGGATTATACCTATGTGTTCAGTTGCTCATCCAAATACTTGTCGGAAGCTTCACATCCAAAATCCATGTTTGGCCACCACTTGGTTTACTCTCCTGAAAAAGCTAACCTATTTGAATAAAATTTGGACTGTGTGTAGTGGTAACATATTTCAAATAATTGGAAATGGTTCCTCTATAAGCTACTTCTTGGATTAGAAAAGTCAATAAATTTAAATGAAACTGCTGAGAAAATTGAATAATTTTTTTCCAAATGTGAATGAAGTAGAAAATATAAAAAGAAGGATTTTACAAAGAACATGGTTTTTTTTAAAAAATAATTTTTGCAACATCTTTACTTGATGTAACAAGTAACATCCTATGATGTATGACAGATGAATACACACGTGACAATAAAAATAATTATTTTCTCCTTGATTTGATAAAATCTCCTTGAACACAACATCTGAACTTATTAATAGATTTAAAGCTTACATTCAGATTTCATGGTAAATAAATCCTGCAAAACAGACAAATCATCCTTTCCTAAATATATATGATACTCTGCATTTTTCTTGAAATGGTATAAATGTTTTTAGTTTCACAATAATGTGTACAATTGTCATGTACACATTAAAAAAATTGAATTTTAAGGGAATTTTTATATTTAATAGATCAAAAAGACTGTATTTTAAATTTCTTGCAAAAGATTTGGAATACTCAAGCTTATGCTCTAATGAATAGTTAATCAGTTACAAATCAGAATTATTGTTTCCTTGATTAATTAATGAATCAATGAATGAGAGAACTACCAAATAACAGCCGATAGCTTTATAATCAGGAGACTCATCTGAGATGTAAAAGAAAGGGACACAAACTTGGATATCTTGAGTACAGAATGAAGTCTTTAACTTCAAGTCTAATTAAATTATCTAATAATTTTATCTTGATATTTACTAAAAGCAAAGCATCATGTATTTGTACAGGATATTATGGAAAAGTGTTAGAATATGAAGAGGGCAAAATGTGCGAAAGAGAAAATATGATTTCACTTAGTTTCAAGCATAACTAACAATATTTTCTAATTTCAAATCTTTCTGAAGATTCTATAATTTACTACTGCCAGCTACAAAATCTAGCCAGAAATGTCTATCTGATGGACTAGATGATCTCTAAAGGGCCCTTCCAACCCTGCCATTCTATGATTGTGTGATTTGCTTAAAAAAGTTTTAAGCCAAAAGAATTTATTACTAGCTTTTGATAAAAGAAAGAGCATTTGCTTTTCAGTTAAAGTATTCAAACAATAAATGGTTTTATTTTGAAATGTCAAAACTTCTGAGGAATTTATCAGGAGTTTCTCTATTAAGTCTAGACATCTCATTAGTTGCAGTACAGATTATATATTACCAACAGTCAAAAAAGAGAAATTGGCATCTCTAGAGATAACTACTGACACTGGATTGAGACTATGGGAACAATGCACACAACCTAGGCACCTTAGAATTTTTGCCTCTGACATCTCATCAGCAATGGAGACATTTGAACGTTATCTAAATTGGCAAACCTTCTTTCCAAACCTCACTTTATCAGAAGTCATCTAAGTTACCTTTAGCATTAAAATTTATTCATAGGGTGTCTTATATAGGTTTTAGTGCTCAGTTCTTTATGCCATATATGAATGTCCATTTATTTCTGTTCTCTACTTTGCCTTTACTGAAGCATATTATAAAATTTTTATGATTATATGATAATTACTCTTGCGCTCTCACAATCAAGTGAATTGTTTTATGTATGCAAAAGGAAGCCACAAAGCAACAGGACAGTTACCTAGATTTTTGAAACAACTCTACTATAACATTTTTACTTCATGGGAATTAACCTATCATTTATTAATTATAAATAAATATTTACATAAGTGCAGTTGTCCACTCTGTAGAGGGCACCAATACACATGTAAAAAGTCCATCATGTCTAAATATATAGTATATATTTAAAAGTTCACTGAGAAAAATGCTTTCAAATACTTAAGTAATGAAAAAAATGAAATTGAGAATCCTCACATGTATTTCTAAAATGCTGAAACAGAGACATGCTGATATATTATATTTGGGTAATCAAAATAACCAGAAATATTAGCATCTCCAATTACTGAAAGTCACAATTAATTAAGTAATTAAATGAATACAATGGACCAATAATATTAATTCCTCACAAGGCTGTTAAAAAATTCTGTTTGATATTACCAGTACTTATCTTGATTATGACCTACTATAAGTAGCTTTTTATTCCTTCTCTTTATTAATGTTCTGTTTTTCTCTCTGGAAGTAAATTACACAGATGAATACAGCACATTCAAACTTGGTATTAATGCAATGCAGGAGAAGGAATGACTTAATTTAGACAAGTCTTTACTGCTGTTTTAAGTAGAAAACCTGCAGCTGTGAGAGAGGGTGAACATGCAACAGTAACTCTGTCACTTCATATTCTCACTTTCAAGCCAGCATAACAGTGAAGCGAGCCTTTCGACTTAGCAGCAAAATGGAAGCAAGTATATTTCCAATCAGTTAACTGCAATGGCTGTATACCACCAAAGGTCACGTTAGGAAATGTGTGCATATGTGTGATCTGTATTAAACACAGGAAAAACAGCATATTTTCTGCAGGAAGGCACAGGATACTAAAGCATGCTGCAATATGCTAAACTTGGGAGAAATAAGAATCTTTTACCAAACACAGATGTTTCTGCAAGCAAGAGCCACAACAGAGTTACCACATACCTTGCAGAGGCTATGAGAAGAAGGTTTATGGCAGTAATTTACTTCTAGATCTACCACTCTGTTTTCAAGTCAGGACTGTGCTGGTCACAGAGTAACTGATCAGGGATGGTCTCAATATTCCCTTCTATGTCACCAAGTAGCAATATCAGGACTCAACAACCACAATTCAGATTACCTGGCAAACCTTGTAATGATCCAACTCTGCTGTGAATTTTGTCACATAACCCTTATCTAGTCTTTACTCTTTTACAGTATGTGAATAAGGAAAGACTAAAAAACATTACACTTGTTGCTACTGCCATATACTTCATAAATTCACTGTTCAGACTTCTAAGCACTTTTCATTGACTTTCTACATACCAAACTGTTGCAGACACAAGATTATTTTAGTTAACAAACTAACACCACAATAACTAGCTGAGCACTTGTTAAGCACTTGCGAATTGTTAAATCAATTAGCTAAGCACTTGCAAATAGCTCAATCACCTAATGATTAAGTAAGTACTCATTTAAATTTCGTAAGGACCAAACTGCAAGAGTTGCACATCATGCATGATAAAGACCTGTTAAGACAAGACCCTGGTGTATGTATTTGTTAGAAAAACTTAGCTGTAACCTTACCTGTTACCTGAGCAGTTACTTTAGCTGTTACTAAAGCAAATAGGCAAAATGAATAGACTGATATCTTTTTTTACTAGTGTTTAACCAATCACTATGATATTGAGAAATTTTATAATAGTTAGGAACTAATCACGGTAAAGGGCAAATTAAAAGATGGACATTTTATGTATGCTTTTGTTGGCACATGTAGTTCTTTGTTTGAAATGTATTAAAACCTTGAAAATTGTAACTAATACCAAAGCATGATTGGAGGAGATATCCTCCATGTTTCCCAGGGCTGCATAATAAAGAAGAGAGTGCTTATTTGCATTTCTGTGTAGACAAATTCTTTCATGATTGCTGATCCTTCAACAAAACCTGGCTAAAATTAGCAAATAAGCTTTACTTCTGCATGAAAATGCAGTGCGGTCAGCTGCCAAAAAATCCTGTTGTTCACTAATGTCTTCTTAGGCATGAAACTACATTCTATTCAGGCACTTTCAGAACACAATATTGAACAGCAAGCATCAAGATTGTCATGTCTAGAGAACAGAACTTTGTACAATTTCATAGAATCATAGAATGGCAGGGTTGGAAGTGACCCTTAGATATCATCTAGTCCAACCCCCCTGCAGAAGCAGGTCAACTGTAAAATCAAGTATTTTGCTTTACAATTTTTATGTTACAATTACAGAAAGAATAGCTTTCCTATGTCCAGCTATCAACAAAAGACATTGTCAGGTTCAGAGATGTGTTAAGAGATAAAAAAGAAAACCTAGCTTATTATGAATTTTCTTCTTCTCAGCTCTAGGATTTATTTTTCTATATTATCCAGGTAATGAACTGTCATGATGTTTGCCAATATAGTCTTTCTGCTTTCACTGAGGAGAACCTTTCTCAGAAAGACCTCCATTCTTACATTCTTAAAATTTTCAAGGGAATTTATTTCTTTGATTCAGTCTTCCTTATACTTTAGTATCTCTTTGGCCTCCAGACATCTTATCACTGTAAGTAATGTGCTCTGTTTTTTTTCAGCAGGATACCCACCCAGCTTCTCTCCTTGTTTTTTTTGTTTTTGGGTTTTTTTTTAATTAAAATTTCCTTTTAACATCTGTATTACATTTTACACTGATCCTTCTTTTCGAAATTGAATTTTTTTTTTGTTCTTGCTAGTTTTGCTGTTGTGAACATCTGCTGTTCAGAAACTCTAATCAGCTCAAGAAGAACANTGTTGGCACATGTAGTTCTTTGTTTGAAATGTATTAAAACCTTGAAAATTGTAACTAATACCAAAGCATGATTGGAGGAGATATCCTCCATGTTTCCCAGGGCTGCATAATAAAGAAGAGAGTGCTTATTTGCATTTCTGTGTAGACAAATTCTTTCATGATTGCTGATCCTTCAACAAAACCTGGCTAAAATTAGCAAATAAGCTTTACTTCTGCATGAAAATGCAGTGCGGTCAGCTGCCAAAAAATCCTGTTGTTCACTAATGTCTTCTTAGGCATGAAACTACATTCTATTCAGGCACTTTCAGAACACAATATTGAACAGCAAGCATCAAGATTGTCATGTCTAGAGAACAGAACTTTGTACAATTTCATAGAATCATAGAATGGCAGGGTTGGAAGTGACCCTTAGATATCATCTAGTCCAACCCCCCTGCAGAAGCAGGTCAACTGTAAAATCAAGTATTTTGCTTTACAATTTTTATGTTACAATTACAGAAAGAATAGCTTTCCTATGTCCAGCTATCAACAAAAGACATTGTCAGGTTCAGAGATGTGTTAAGAGATAAAAAAGAAAACCTAGCTTATTATGAATTTTCTTCTTCTCAGCTCTAGGATTTATTTTTCTATATTATCCAGGTAATGAACTGTCATGATGTTTGCCAATATAGTCTTTCTGCTTTCACTGAGGAGAACCTTTCTCAGAAAGACCTCCATTCTTACATTCTTAAAATTTTCAAGGGAATTTATTTCTTTGATTCAGTCTTCCTTATACTTTAGTATCTCTTTGGCCTCCAGACATCTTATCACTGTAAGTAATGTGCTCTGTTTTTTTTCAGCAGGATACCCACCCAGCTTCTCTCCTTGTTTTTTTTGTTTTTGGGTTTTTTTTTAATTAAAATTTCCTTTTAACATCTGTATTACATTTTACACTGATCCTTCTTTTCGAAATTGAATTTTTTTTTTGTTCTTGCTAGTTTTGCTGTTGTGAACATCTGCTGTTCAGAAACTCTAATCAGCTCAAGAAGAACAGAGAATTTCTGGAGAGTCCAGTACAGGGCCACCAAGATTATCAGGGAACTGGAACATCTTTCATAAGAGGAAAGGCTGCGGGAACTGGGGCTGTTTAGTCTAGAGAAGAGGAGACTGAGGGGAGATCTCATTAATATTTACAAATATCTAAATGGTGGATGTCAGGAGGTTGTAGCATCCCTTTTTTTCTGTTGTGTCTAGTGACTGGACAAAGGGTAATGAAAAGAAGCTGCAACACAAAAAGTTCCATTTAAAAATAAGGAAAATTATTTTACTGTGAGGGTTAAAAGCCCTGGCACAGGCTGTCCAGGAAGGGCATGGAGTCACCTCCTCTGGAGGTTTTCAAAACTCACCTGGATGTGATCCTCTGCAACTTGATCTAAGTTGATCTGTTTTAGCTAGCAGGTTGGACTAAGGTGGTCTCTAAAGGTCCCTTCCAACCCCTATCATTCAATGATTCCATGATTCAGCATGCATTCTAAATCTAAATATAAACCAGGGAGGCAAAACCAAGAAAGACAATCCTGACAGTTAAAATATGAAGCAAATCTGTTGATAAACAGTCTCTCTGCACAGTAAGCTTAACAGATTGTGTTCTCCTGTAAAAACAGTTTAAAAAAGTGTTCCAGCATTTAGTAGTTCTGCTAAGAGAAAAACAGTAAAAAAAAAAAATTCAGACTGGTATTCTTGATATGAAATATCATATATACATAATATATAATAGATATATTTTGATTTTAAATAAAGAATTTTCTTCTTTTTTTAACAAGAGTAGAATTAGAGATGTAACTACCAATCTCACCTGATGCTTTCAACTGTAATTTGTTAAAGGAATCTTCCCACAGAACGTTAAAATCAGCTAGCAGTAGTATTTTGCTTTGCTGATCTTGGATACATCTTGTGTCTTAGTGTGATATCTAGGTACTGTGAAAGCTTTTTATGCTGCTGTATCTAGATCTTTGACCACTGTAACATGCTTGTTTTGCAGAAAGTGATGCAGAAAAAGGACATTAAAAAGCACTATTCCTAGTTACATTGTACATGATGTAACCTATACAACTTGCTGCTAGTCTTACCACATTTTATGTATGAGAATGGTTTAAAATGATGATGATTTTGGCATTTGTAAAAGAATAAGGCTGCCTGGAAGAATTGGAAAAAGCATTTGTGTATGCATGATTGTGTGTCTGTGTGTCCTCTAGCAGTTACTTTCTAACATTCTCACAAAATATATTTCAAATGTTTACAAACCTGCTGTCAGATAGCTTCAGTGAAAACTAAGATATTGTTCAGAACAGTTATTATAAACTAAATTCTAATGCTTTCTAAGTAGGAACACCTAGACGTACATCCATTACCTATTACTGATAATGTTATTGACAAGATTAATACAAATCAATACTGAGTTTTATGGTATACATATTCACTTAACTTTATGAGTGTAACACACATACCACCAAGCAACGTTGACATGTAGGTTTTAGTGTGGTCTGCCAGGTAAAATAGGGTGATTTTTGAAACAAGATGTCTCTAGTTGCTTTACCTTTCTAAGCTCATTCATCCTGTTCTTTGTTGTAGTGAAATGTGCTTATTCATGTAGTTTTCTTACTTTCCTCTCACTGTAAAAAATCTTACTTAAAAGTGAAGATGAAAATACAAGTAACTGTCAACGTGGTTAACCAATGATGCATTAGTTTTCCAAGATGTGATCAAAACCAGCCACTTCTGTTGTATGTTCTGCTCATAGAGTTCTAATGTCATTTTATTACTTAATCTTGCAATACTTATGAATGCTGAACTTATCTCAGCTTAAGCAAAATGAAAATAGTTAGTAAGTACTGACAGGAGATCACTCAAAGAAAAAAATAGAAAATATGAATTGCTCACTGTATTATGCACAATCATACAGTATGAAAGAGTAATGTAAAAGAAGAATAAAGATTTAACGCTTTCGGAAAAAATATTACAAAGGACTGCCAATGAAACTAATGAGAATGACTTTTAGAATGTATTAAACATTACGTATATCCTAGTGAAAGTAGAGTAGTTGAAATCCGGAGAAAAAAGATGAAAAGATAAATTTTCCCTGTGAAGCTTAAATATAAAATAGGAAGAAGTCTTTGTGAAACAATTTATAAATAAATAAATATGTTTGCTAATCAAGTGGTTCAATAAAATCTCAGCTGTGGTCCAAGAGCCTAAGAACTATTTATTACTTCAGTCTTGCAAAATTCTTCATTGTCTGCTTTAGCTTCAGTGGCACAACTCAGAGGACCACAATTAAAGGACTTTGTAGAATTACTGACAGAATATTGCAAATTTTGCAAATTCCAAACCACTGGATAGGCAATATAGCTCTAAAAAATGTAAAAGAGCTCAAATCAATGTGGCAAACCATGGGTGAGAAAAATTAGGTGTTTTAGCAACCTATGTAATTCATAGATTCTCTTAAAAAACTTTGGTGAACTTAAGCATAGATTGAGTTTATTCATTTGGGGCTCATTCTTGCTCCTATACAATTAAAAAGCAAACCTTATGCTGACATCAAGCTCCAGGCTAGTAGTTCTAGTTGATAGTGACTGGCAAGGATGGAGAAGAAGCATCAGCAGCTCTATATTTGTTTTCAGTAAATTTTCTAAAGAAGGAATTTGCTGACAAGTATGTTTGTTATCACAATGTTTTGAAAACAATTACAGCAAAATGAATCTGGGCATTTTAATTACAAGTTTTGCACAGACAATTTAATTCCAAGATTGAAGCTTATTAATAAAACAAACATGCGTCTAGATGTATGTCAAAAAAGCTTGGATTTCTAATCCTAACAAGTTACCAAAAAAAACCAATCATGATGAAATCACCATCATAAATGATTTGCTGAAATTCAAATAACTAAATACTACAGAAACGTAACTTTTTCTGTTTCAGAACAGGAAAGTCCACCATTTCAACACCAGAACTGCATGACACAACTTTTAAACAATGTACCTGTTCTTAGAAACTTGCCTGAGCCTGGTAATATTCATACATTTGGAGAGGCTAAATTGTCAGGGACCCTTAGATCAGTCCTATGACTGTAAAATTGTATTTATCTGGACCCAAATAACCAGGTGAAACACAAACCTAGGAATTACAATCAAGGAAAGAGAAAAAAGGAAGAAATATATTAATTTCTTAAAGAATGAGAGCAGTTGAGGTCTGAAGAAACTGAGAGTGATTGACCAGAAACAATGCTTGCTCTGGTCTGGGAAGTCCATTTGAAAAGCTTCAAGGGATTGCTTACAACAGAGGACAAAGTAGGAAAAGAAGGTCTATGAAGGACATGTTTCTAAGCCAGGAATATCTGACCAGACATAAACACAGTATCACATAGCTGCTGAGAGTCAAGGCAAATTCAGTTGGACTAGGATCTACACTAATACAATTATCAGTTTCAAGTCCATTCATGCTAGATTTCAAGTAAGGGGAAAACTTGTTTGTATCCACATACAACATGCTAATTAGACTTACCTTGAGATTCTTGTCTGATGATCAGATCTCAGAAAGAGAAGAATTCCCCCTGGAGAAGTACCTGCTGGGAAAAAACTGGTTTGGCTGGTAGATGGAAGAATTTTGAATAGTAATGGTAGTACATAATGAAGTTCTACTCTGTCTGAAAGACCTGCTCATCTTAATGACAGGAAGACACGAAAGCATTCATTTCAAGCAGAAATGGCCTGTGACTAGTCAACAGCCATGTGAGTACTCTGAAGGATTTGCCTAAAACAAGCCAAAGCAAAGACGTTATGTGTATGTGAAGTGCAGACAGTAGAGCTGGTCAATGGTTTGCATGTCTCTGAAAGTGGGGAGCAGATCTCCTTGCTGGACCTTTGTTGGGCATGGTGCCTTTCCTTCTATAGCAGAGGGATACTCAACCCTAGAATGTCCCATTGTGCTATGACTTGTCTCAGGATTTACGGAGAGACTCTGGTGTTCCTCTACTTAATAAAAGGAAAATCTTAAGAAAGGAGTGAATTTATTTACTATGGTTTTTCTTTTACTTTGTAAAGGAGAAAAAAGGAAGTTCACATTTAGCTTGAAAAGAAATGTTTTTATGTAACAGACAAAATGAGTTTTGTAATTGATAGTTTTCATGATTAGTTAGTTACAGATAAAAAGGGAGACATTGGTGCAAATCCATATGCTGACCTTTCTTTTTTTTGGTCACAGTACTCACCTGTTTCATACTAAACAGTGTATTATAGCTTCCCCCCCACCCTCCTTAAAGAATATAAATAAAACTACTATAGAGAGTATCGCATCTAACAAGTTAGTAGAATTAGTCTAGTGTAAATATCTGCGAAAATTCCAATTCTTCTATCAGTGTTGCATATAGAACAACAGTACAAAAGTATATTGTTTGTTATACTGGCAGCTCTTAGACATAACTGAAATCTGATTCACCTTGTTAGCTTGTTTGCAATCTATATCTCATCTTGCTAAGTGTTTTACATTAAAATCTCATATAATCTACTAAGTTTGCCATTTCTCTAAGGTCTTAGTAAATAATATGCATATTACGTTTCTCGACTGTAAACAATTCTCCCACAAAAACATTCTTGCTTTTTATGGAAATAAACTTTTTCTAATATATGGTATAAATTCAAATGTGAGGTAGGATTCCTTTAGTGCTGATTATTTTGATTAAAAAAAACCCTAAAAAAGCCCAAAATATTTGTTAAAATATTAAAATAGAATCATAAATAATATGAAACTTTTGAAATTATTAAAAATAATAGGAAAGTCTATGTGAATAATACAGCTACCTGAAACATTTAGAAGGAAATACCAAGAAGGCTTATTTTAAACAAGAAGAAACTTAAAAGAAGTATGTCTGCCTATAATGATGAGAGCTGCAAAGAGCAGGACATCTCTCCTAAGGTTAGCAAGAACAGATTTTATTGAATTTACATTAGTCGCTTTGTGACTGGAAATAAAAAGAAAATATCTGATCTTGTCTATGGCTCATACCTTGCTGTTGATCATTAAGTTCAAAACCAAATTAGAATCCACCAGCTTATCTTCAAAAGATGTTGGTACAATTTGTTCTGTAGAAGAAAATGAAGGAAATTGCCCAAGATCGGTGCGTCTCCACAAACAGAAAGTCAGGAAAAGAAGGCAAGAGGTCTACATGGATGACAAAGGAACTATTGGAAATACGGAAGGAAAAGAAAGAAGTCTATCTAATGTGAAAAAGGGGCGTGGTTGCCTAGGAAGAGCATAGTAACATTGACAGAGCATGCAGGAGTGAAACCAGGAAAGCTAAAGCACTGTTTGAACTGAACCTCACAAAGGAAGTAAAGGAAAACAAGAAGGCCTTCCTCAAATACATCATCAGCAAAAGAAAGATTATGGAGAATGTGAACCTCCTGATGAATGAGGAGAGTTTCCTGGTGACAGAGGATGCAGAGAAGGCAGAACTACTGAATGCCTTTTTTTGCCTCAGTCTTTGCCAAGGCTTCCCTCAAGAAACCCTGCTCCTGGGGGATAGCAGAATAGTCTGGAGGATGGAAGATTTTCCCTTTGTGAACGAGGATGAGTTTAGAGACCTGTTAGGCAATTTGGACATCCACAAATCTATGGGCCTGAGGGGATGTACCCATGAGTGCTGACTGAGCTGCCTGATGTTATTGCTAGGCCAATCTCCATTATTTTCAAATGATAGTGGAGGACTGGTAAGAAGTCTGAGAACTGGAGGAAGGCCAATGTCACTCCAGTCTTCAAAAAGGGCAAGAAGGAGGATCCAGGAAACTACAAGTCGGTCTGCCTCAGCTCTATCTCTGGCACGGTGATGGAACAGCTCATCCTGGATGTCACCTCAAGAACTGGCTTAATTACAGAACCCAGAGGGTGGTGATCAATGGAGCTGAGTCAAATTGGAGTCCTGCGGCAAGTAGAGTTCCACAGGGGTCAATTCTGGGGCCAGTCTTGTTCAACATCTTCATCAGTGACCTGGATGAAGGGACAGAGTAAGTTCCCTGATAACACCAAACTGGGAAGACTGGCTGATTTCCCAGAAGATTGTGCTGCCATTCAGGAAATGTCTCTAGCTAAAAGAAGCAGGAAGACCCCCAAAAATTAAAAATGCTGTCACCTGACCCCATGCACTAGATGATTTGAGGATTTTTCCCCTAAAAATAATTTATTTGGTTTGGTGGTCAACATTACCACATAAGTTCTTTACCCTTTCATCAATACCTTTGAAGTATAAATTCATTTTCATTTTGTATCTCACGACAGTTAAATATTCTTCATATGCATCCATTTCTTCCTGGATATTGAAGTTTTTGCTTAATTCTCTGAGATTATTCTTACTACATATAATTTAATTTTTTTTTGTAGAATGTATGTTGATTTTTGTCACTCTCCTTTATGGAATTTCCATTAACCATTCTGAATTCTTGCACTTTTCTATCTACACTTCTTGAACTTCATATACATATATACACTTCTGTACTTTCTGAAACTTGAGCAAAGTAAAATAGTTATATACTTTTAATTCAAATAAAAGGCTTAGATACATTTATATTTTTATTGAGTCAAAATGATGGCTTATTACATTTGTGTCTTGGTGTGTTGAATTTAATGCTGTCAGAAACTGTGAAATGTAAACTCATCATTAGTCACAGTGAGGAGAGGAATTTAAAATCACAATGTAGGCTGAAGACTGTAGGCCATATTCTTGTGAGTGATACAATTTTTTTTTCTGGAGTTGGTTCCTGCGGGTGAAATTATTCCCAATTTTTAAGAGTCTGCTATGAATAAGCTTTGACGTGTTTTTTCAAATTATTTGAATTGCCATTTTTCACAGCTCTGGCTAAATAGCTGCTTTATAAATAGATCTACAGATAACAGTGAAGTTCAAGATGTTATGGGTGGAAAACTGCTAACTTCCTCTGAGTAAAGCTTTGTTTCAAACTGTGACTGTCACAAACTCAAACACTTGTACCTCCCTGAGAAAATTTATGTATTCTTTCTGCTACTTTCTACATAAATTTAGAGTCAAGATCTTCCCATGTATTCACATAAGTTTGGAAAGTATGATGTGTGCCATGATATAGTCTGTTATAATGTGGTATACTGAATTGTTTAAAAAATTTGTCTTAACAACAGATAAAAAAAGAAAAAAGCCATTTTCTATTGGTTTCAGATAGGATTTAGAATAAATAAAGTGCAGCTTTGACAGGTATTATGTGGCTCACAGTAAGAGGTACATCTGTCTATTTGGCAAAGGTCAGATATTTGCAATATTTCCTAAAAATGTAATAATATTCCTCCTATTCTGAACACTTTACAAATTGAGATCTAAATGATCTCATCTTCTAGCATCTAATGAGAATACTATTCCAGGACACTGCAAGATATTTTTGGATTTTAGTACCATTGTTATTGGAAGAAAACTTGGAATCAAATACTGTTTTTGTTGACTGTAAATCCCATAGTGCTTTACAGCATGACCTCTGTCTCCAGTAATAGAATCTTGTTTCCAGGCAGAAATAAATCACAAACAACTATTTTAAGGAAAAAAAATAATAAAAAAAGAGAAAATGGTAATGCTAGAACTCCTTTATGATTCACCCTTTCCTCCTGTGAGTAGACATATCTTAAAAATAGAGATAACTCTGACTGCTGTAATTTAAATGTGCAATTTCAAAACTACCAAAGCCTGAGGGCATGTGTCAAGCTTAGCTCAGGTTTTAAGAGACAAATTTTACTACAAATTCTGAACTAAACTTATATCCAGTTCCTGCATCAAAACCTTCTGAAAGTTTTATATGTGTTTTACAAACAAGCTGGTTTTGTTTGATTGAAAAGTTATCTCAGTTTAATAATAAAGGGAAAATTTTCCACTATGCTTTATCTCTTACATAAACTATACGAATTTGCCTGGTATCATGCAATTTGGGTCCTTCAAAACTAGAACTACATTAAATTGCATCTCTGGATTGTGCACATTCCTTCAACAGGGAATATAGAATAGAATTTGGAATATGATGTAGATATTGGCAGATTAAAAAAAAACCTATTAATTCTTATGTTGGTCACAAATATCCAATAACTTTATCTTGGTGTCAAAGGTTTAACTTGAAAGCCAGATTCAACATGGAAGTTAGAATCAATCTTTGGACCAATACCTCCCTGTACCACAATAGAGCTAACAATCTCTTCACCAACTTTGGATAGCTACTGGCTGTGTTCTGCAAAGGAACAGCTCAGACAAGCATAGAATCAGCTCAAAACCACAGACACTATTTAATAGCACTAAAACGATTACAGCCCAGAAGGAAAGGGTTAAAATCCATCTTCTCTTATAACTGATGTTATCATGAAGAAAAGAAAAAAAAATAATATGGAAACAGAGACATCCAGACATCATGGATTATAGAAAGCTTGACTTTCTAGGTAGAAGACGGTCCGCCTCTATCTAAACACCAGGATCATTTTGCTATGGTTTTATTGCTTCCTTCTTCTTCTTTATGCCTGACTATATGCTGTCTCCTTCTGTGGCTCTCGTTATAGAACAGCCTTGTTGAGTATTTTGCAGTGGAATGGCTGTGAGACATTGGTTATATTTTCCTGGACTGACAGAATTGCTTGCATGTTTGTCTGTTTTTCAGAAAAACTTATTGTATCAAAGGGGTTTTTTTGTTTGTTTGTTTTTTTCATCTTTACATACATCCCTGGGACCAATCATTCTGTTCCGTCATGTTTTTGTTCAAATGCTAAAACTATAAGCCTTTCTTTCGCAAACAGTTATTATCCTTAGGTCAATGCAGTCCTCTAACAGTAGGTAGTTCTCCTACCTACATAGATAGTCATCTGCAGACTGATTAAGTACACGCTGATTATAATCTGAGCTGGATTGGTGCATTGAATCCTTAACCAGAAGGTGTACATCTATTTGTACAATATCCTGGGTAAGAAATTTATTTAGTCTCATCACTTTTATCGTGCCTATAAAACTTCCAATTCATAAACATTTTGGAGTTCATATATACACATGCGTACCTCCAAAATAATGTTTTGATAGGTTGCTCTGTTTGCCAAGTGGTTAGACTCCCACAATGATATTATCTTTTGAATCAGTACTTTAATACATACAGGTCTGGACATTAAGTACTTCCTTGTGATCTAAATAAGCTTATCAGAAACCTTACCCATCCAGTACATTTTGAGGTATATATTAACATGTTTGTTTCCAAGGAAACACTGGAATTCTATATATGTAATGCATTTTAGTTACTGACAGATGATGACAGAATTCTGGATCATTCAATGTTCAGGATACTGAGCGTCTGGCATATCTGCTTAAGGGTTTTTTCACCATAACATCAAATACAGTAGTTTTACTTTGGTCACATAATTTGGCTGTGTACATGAGTTTAAAGTGATTAAGTGTTTGCCTTCATCTTATGCCACCTCATTCTCCAAACTCCATCTGTCCTGACTGACAATACCAGCTGAATGTGGCAAAACTAAGATCTTCCCATTGATATTGAAATTCCTATTCGGTCTCTGAAGTCACCAGATATATGCCCACTGTAATAACAACTTACATCAAATAATCATTTATTTTCTACATTTCAGTACTTGCTATAAATATCTTCTTTCTACTTTTCCAATCTAATTTGCAATTCACATATATTTCCTCATATTTCTGTCATATTTCCCTTTTATAGCCATAAGTCATATTTCTACTTTATCATTTCCTTTTAACTAATCTGGAAGACTCTATATTTCAATTAGCTGCAGACTCACAGTTCTACAGCATAATCTTAAAATCAAAACTGATCTGCTAATGCACTCCTCTGCATGCTAATTCTGGATATTATTAGAATATAAATATGCATCTATCTTCCAAAGTTTCCTTGATGTATCAAGGCTCTCATCTTTCATCTAGCGAAGTAAATGGATTTCATCTAAGCCATACTGAACCCACCATAAGCAAATATTTCTATGTAACAGAAAAGACACTTGTAGTCCCTCACAGGTTTCTCCCTGGACAGCTCTGGCATCAAAGTAGATTTGACCTACATATGTCCTGCTATTAATCAGAGAAAGTTTCCATTTAAACTGAAGTATGCTATCTCCAGACTTTCTCCAGCTTCTTTCTTTCTACATAACTTTGTTATTTGACAAGGAAGAATGCTTATTGGAGGTTATAATGGTCTGCAAAGTTTTCATGTCTCTCCTCTTTTTTTTCTCCTGCTGCTACTAGCACCATGTGCAAGCCTTATAATAATTGCAATTCCCATTATGACATCTATTATTATGTTTGAAATATGGCAACCAAACTATCTTCTACTAATTGCATCTGCTCACACAATACAGATATGGAGCTCCATGTATCAGAAGAGTTTTGTGTTTCAATGAATTATGGAAGCAGTTGAACTCTCTAGAACTACTACAAAATCTTGCTAAAACACTAATTGACAAGTTTTTAATGAGCTTCTTGTTTTATAGAGGAAAAAAATTAACTGTTAACGTATTAATTATCATGATAAAGAAATGCAGCTTTATCCAGAAAAGACTTGAATTCCTGTGTTAAAATTGATAATATCATTTAGACATGCAGTAACAAGGGATGAATGAAAATAAGCCAGTAGTTAAAAAGGCAATTGCAAACAAAATATTTCTCCATAAATATGAGCAATAATTTCCAAACAATCTACACTGGGTTATTTAGAAAAGATTATATAGCTTTTTTTTCTGCATCTGGAAACATAATTTGATTTAACTGCATAATATCAGTGTCATCTGATGGAAGATCTACGTGGTTTAATTTACAAAGCCATTTTTGCCTTGCCTTTTTTTAAAAAAAAGGAACAATATGAAAACCACATATGCAAGATTTAGAAGAAGATACCTAAACCTGTAAAATATCAAGCTACGCTTTTGTTTTTATGGGTCTTGGAAGAATGGTCAAAGACGATATAGCCAACTCTGAATGAAGTATAAAGATCAGAAGAATGTGTGGGTATATAAGAAATAGATTGCAATCTCTTCTTCTTCACAGAAAGAAAGAAACTCTTTTCAAAAAAGCAAGGTGTATAATTTGGATAAAGCATTGTAAATTCAATGGAAAAAAAGTTTCTGATAATGTTCTTTTAGTTTTAACTGAGGAAACTATCTCAAAAGTCAGAGGGGAAAAAAACCTCTTATATTGTCCAAAAAGTAGGTGTTTTGCTTAGAATACTAGATGATCTCCATTTTGCTCAAGTGCTTCTTATACAGCTGCTAACTACAAGTTTAGTTTAAGACAAAAGAAGAAGAAAAACTATATTGACTGAAATATACAGTGAAAGTTTTTGTAGAAATAATTATAATGTTCTTTTGCAGCAATGAATCAGGAAAATGCAAATCAATCTAGGTCTTCTTAACCTGTTTTGTCAAAATTAGTCTAGCAGAATAAAGCTGACTTGTGATACATGCTTGTACTCTTACCGAAATTGTTACCAATATGGTGTTTTCAAGTACTACTTCAAGAATATCTTATATATATTGTATTTCAATTAAAAGAAATTTGAAATAAAAGCATAGGGTGGATAATTTTGTATTAAAATTTAAATAACTGAAGTAAAAGTCAAACAGATACACTTGCTCTGTAAAGAAGACTCCAGGATGCTATAGATGTAGTTCATTCACTGGGACAGGGCAAATATAAAGGATGGAGAAAGTTTTAAGCATGTGCAGAAAGGAACCTGTAAACCCACCAGAAACTCAGCTTCTTTCCTGTCTCTTTGGCGATACCTTTACTTCATCATACCTTTTTCTTTCCTCCATACAAAACTATATGATATGTATTAAACTTGGCAATAGGAGGTATCTCTGTGCAAAGGGGAAATAGCTGAAATTCTAACAGCTGTCTAACAAAGCAAAGGTTGAATCTTTTTTTCTTCTTTCCTTGAATGACAAAGTGACATAGTTAAACGAAACAGCAAAAGTACTGATGGAAGACAGAATAAGAAATCTAAATTGAATCAGATGACCCTATGCAGCAGTACAGGCTGGGGACTGACCTGCTGGAGAGCAGCTCTGCGAGAACAGACCTGTGAGTCCTGGTTGATAAGAAACTAACCATGAACCAGCAATTTACCCTTGTGTCCAAGAAGGACAATGGCATTCTGAGATCCATCAAGAAGAGTGTGTCCAGCAGGTCAAGGGAGGTTCTGCTGCCCCTAGTGAGGGGGCCTCATATTAAGTACTGTGTCCAGTTTTGAGCTTCCCAGCTCAAGAGGGACAGGGATCTTCTGGAGAGAGCCCAGTGCAGTGCTATCAAGATAATCAGGGGACTGAAGCATCTTTCTTATGAGGAAAGTCTGTGAGATCTGGGGCTGTTCACCCTGGAAAAGAAGAGACTGAGGGGAGATCTCATTAATATTTACAAGTATTTGAAAAGTGTATGTCAAGAGGATGCAGGCACACTGTTTTTCTGTAGTGTCCAATGATGTGACAAAGTGTAATGGACAAAGACTGGAATACAAAATGTTCCACTGAAACATAAGAAAAAAACTACTTTCCTGTGATGGAGGCCTGGCACAGCCTGTCTAGGGAATGTGTGGAGTCTCCTTCTCTGGAGGTTTTCAAAACTCACCTGGACATGTACCTGTGTGACCTGATATAGGTGGACCTGCTTTAGCAGTAAGAGGTCCCTTCCAACCCCTACTATTCTGCCATTCTGTGATTCTGTGAACTGCCTAATTTGAAAGTGAGAGACTCCTAATAGGGAAATACATAGCTGCAATATCTCAAAGCCAGGAAAGTACTAAGCCTGACTTCATATTTTTCTTATCTGGGAAACATATTGATATCTAGATTACTAGCTTGTTCCTACTATCCCTTTCTCTACAGAATAGGATGCCTATATAAATCCTTACAAATAAATATGCTACAAATAGAAGGTGTAAACTTAAAGAAGGTGTAAACTTAATCTTCTGCATTTTTATTGTCAGGATTTTTTTACACTGCCTTATGATAAATTGCTTTTTAAAGCTCTGCTACACAAAAGAATTCTTCATAAATAAAGAGAAAAACATGTAAGTCCTATATTGCCATAGTGGTTTAAAAACACCCATGAAATTGGCATGCTTTGGAAAATGAATCACTGAAGTCCATCATTTCCTGGACCTGTTCATAACGCTTTGACCCTAAAACAATTTTTCTAGTTCAACAAAAGAATTTATTTGGAAATCTAATCCCAACTTTAGTTTCTTTTTTCAGCCACAGAAGAAAAATCAAATACTTAACAAACAAGATTAACAGTAGTGAGATTCTCTTGTAGGACTCAACTGGTATACAGTAATCCCCAAAACTCAGATAAATATATCAAAGCAGCACTATCTTAGGTTTTCCTAGCCTTGCTTTTGTTTGTTGTTGTTGTTGTTCCAATTTGGGTAGTTTAGTTTGGACAGACATACAGTCAGGTATTTTTCTAGAATTAAGGAGAAAATTCTCTTTATTTCAGAAGGAAGTCTTACATCCCATGCTAAGCATTACTGAATTTTTTATTAGCTATTCTGCTTTCTATGGAACTGACATCAACAGGTCCTCAGGACAGGACCTGTCAGCAGATCCTCAATCAGGAACTCAAGTTGCATTGGAGTTAAAGACAGTTGAGCAATGCTTTGCTTAATGGTAACATATGAAAGCCAAATTCCTGTGGTAATGGTGATTTGTACCATAGTTGTTCCTGCAGAGTTTAAATTCAAATAAGCCTTTAGAGGAATTGGTTTTTAGATTATGCCATATCTTTTGATTGGTCATGCATTCACTGATTCTAAGATTTTTTTCTCCCCAGTGGATGAAAATTTTGAAGAAGAGTAATAGATTAATTATTCCTAAGAGTACTAAAAAACAGAAAATAAACAAACAAACAAATAAACAAAGTTTATGTCCATTTAGAAATCTTATTATTACCATACCTGTTACTTTCAGTCTGTCAGCTCCAATGACAATCTCATCTTCATCTGCAGAAAACAATACTTTTCCACCTTCACTTGCCCTCACTTCAAATCTCTTACACTGGGCCTCTACAGCATCAGCTCCTGAAATCAAGGAATTGAATGTTTCATCTAAGATATTTTGTAAGAATAAAAGTAATCATCAGCATGTATGGAACATCTGAAACATAACAAACACATGAGACTTTTATAAAATACTTAGCTTTCTGTATGTCTAGTAGGTGTTTTATATTATAAAATATTAAATTAATGTACAGAGTAATTATTTCACTATTTCACATAAGGATAGAATCTAAAGTAAGTGAAAAAATTCTATTTCAGAGTTACGCATGGAAGTCAACACAAGAATTAGAATGTACTTTAACTGTGGCATCTTGAAATGTCAGTTCAGAGAGCTTTCTGGGATTTGCTCAGCTTAAATTGCAAAAAAGATAACATATCAGTCTATTCCATGAAGACCAACAAATCAACACAGCAGGAAAGGATATTTTTCATTCAGTTCTACAGTGCTTTGTCTGTTAAATTGTTTTCAAAAAAAAAAAATTTTATTACTATGTGAAAGTTCTGAAAATGGTGTTGAAAAGTATTTAACTGCATGTAGTATAACCAGCTGTAAAGCAAATAACAAAATTTCAGGGAAATTACCTGATAATTTTTTCATTGATCCCTAATTACATTTCTAGTGTTCACCTGGAATGACTAGTCAATCTATATTGATAAAAATTAGTGGGAAGGCATTATGGACAAAGAAATTTGTGTATGTCATTACAGTTTATTAACCTGGTTTATAGGTTTGTAAAAACACATCTGCTTCCATAATGTGAAAGTTTTTAGTTTAGCATGAAAATGTACCTTACAAAAGGTATAATAAGAATTATAAAACTAATAACTTTCGATGCAATTTTCAGAAACTGTTGTAAAATCAGAACAATTATTCTTATTTTCAGATGAACTTACAACTGTACTGTGAAGAATTTCTGGTTATTTTTTAATTCCTGAATGTAAAAAGAAAATGAGAAGGAATTATAGAAATACTTGTGATGGTCCATTTGCTTAAGCATGTTTATTCTGCCATAGAAGTATAAAACAGTATTTTCTCCATCTCTCTGTACAATTGAACTTTATTTTAAATGTGAGAATTGGGTCACTGGCTTTGTTTTGAAAAAAATACTACATTTTTGTAAAGACAGACAGGGACAGATTTCAGATAACCTGTTGTTAGCCATGGGATAAATGCCACATCTCACATACATTCCAGGATACTCAGTAATAAAAGTATAACAATAGCAAATTGTCCATCAGGATATATGTAATCACAGGATGCATATTCACACATAGCTGTCTTACTGAATTACTCTTAAATACTTTTCAAAGCTCAGTAATGATGTCCATGATAGTCATAGAAGAGAAGCATAGAAACATTTCAGATGCAAAAGAACTTTAAGATCATCAAGTTCAACAACTAACCTAACACTGTCAAGCCTATCATTAAATCACGTAACTCATCACCTCATCTACTCATCTTTCAAATATCCAGGTATGATGACTCCACCACGTCCTAGAGCAGCTTCTTCCAATGCTTAACAACCCTCTCAGTAAAAAAGTTCTTCCTAATGTCCAGTCTAAACCTACCCTGGTGCAACTCAAGGTAATTTCCTTTTGTCCTATCATTCACGAATATAGAGAAGAGACTGATCCTCACCTTGCTGCAATCCCCTTTCAGATAGTTGTAGAGACTGGTCATATCTCCTCCCAGTCTGCTCTCCTCCAGGCTGAATAACTCCAGCTCCCTCAGCTGCTCCTCATAAGACATGTTCTCCAGACCCTTCACCAGCTTCATTGCTCATCTCTGGACATGCTTCAGCACATCAATGTCCCTCTTGTAGTGAGGGGCCCAAAACGGAACACAGTATTCAAGGTGCAGCATCACCAGTGCTGTGTACAGGGGGACAATCGCTTCCTTGGTCCTGCTGATCACACTCTTTCTGATATAGGCCAGGATGCCATTGGCCTTTATGGCCACCTGGGCACACTGCTGGCTCATGTTCAGCTGGCTGTTTATTAACACTCCTAGGTCCTTCCCCAGACAGTTTTCCAGCCACACATCCCCAAGCCTATAGTGTTGCATCAGGTTGTTGCAGCCCAAGTGCAAGAACCTGCACTTGGACTTGTTAAACCTCATACAAATGTTCTTAGCTCATCATTCTGGCCTCCTCAAGGAGATCCACCTACCTTGGTGTCCTTGGTGTCTTCAGCAAATTCACTGAGAGTAAACTCAATTCCCTCATCCCAATCTTTGATAAAGATGTTAAACAAAACAAGTCGCAGCACTCAGCCCTGGGGAACCCCCTGGGGGTGTCAACTGGATTTAACTCCATTCACCACCACTCTCTGGGCCTAGCCATCTAGTCAGTTTTCCACCCATCTCAGAGTAGGTCCATCCAAGCCATGGACAGCCAGTTTGTGCAGGGAGATGCTGTGGGAGACTGTGTCAAAGGCCTTACTAAAGTCCAAGAAGACTACATCCACAACCTTTCCTACATATATTAAGAGGATCACTTTGTCATAGAAGATCAGGTTGGTCAAAAAGGACCTGCCCTTCATAAAGCCATGCTGACTGGGCCTAAACCCTTGATTATCCTGGATGTGCCTCACAATGGCATTCAGGATGATCTGCTCCATAACTTTCCCTGGCACCCAGGTCAGGTTGACAAGCCTATAGTTCCCAGGATCCTCCTTTCAGCCCTTGTAGATGGGTGTTACATTTGTCAACCACCAGTCCTCTGGGAGCCTCATGAGCCAGGACTGCTGGTGGATGATGGACAGTGGCTTGATGAGCACTTCTGCCAGCTCACTCAGTATCCTCATGTGGATTCTATTAAAATGCAAGGACTTAGATATGTTGAGGTGGAACAGCATATCACACACTGTTTCATTTTGTAGAATCTTAGAACTGTTATAGTTGGAAAAGACCTTTAAGATCATTGAGTTGAAACACTAACCTAACACTGTTAAGCCCATCACTAAACTAAACCATACTACTCAGCACTTCATCTAAGAGGCTTTTGAATATCTCTAGGAATGATGTCTCCACCACCTCCCTGAGCAGCCTGTTCCAATGCTTAACAGCTCTCGCAGTAAAAAAGTTCTTCCTAATGTCCAATCTAAATCTGTCCTGGTGCAACTCTGTGAATCTATTCCCTTTTCATCTATTAAAGGATAAAGACTATCTTTAGCGCTCTGTTTGTTGCTGATATATTTAAAGTAACTTTCCTTATTGTCTTTTACAATAGTTGCCAGCTTAAGTTCTAATTGTGCCTTGGACCTTTTAATTTTCTCCCTACCTGACCTCACAACATCCTTATGGTCCTCTTGGACTTCCTCACTTTTTTTCCAAAGACCATAAATTCTCTTTTTCCTTCTGAGCTCCAGCAGAAACTCTCTGTTCTGTCAGGTCTGCTCTGCTGGATCACCTTCTTGCACATGGGAGCAACAATGTATGCTAGCAATATAGATGGGAAGGATACTTCTTTTATACTGCCACAGGTAAATATAACTTTTCAAAAAGCTGTTAAAAATGAATTTATATTTATTTGTTATTTAAATACTTATGCTATGAAACTCAGTGACATTCAGGAATTATCAGGTCTCTGATGAGTTCAGCATACTATTGTGTGTTTGTTCAGTAGCAGAAACACAATGAAAAAATAGAAGGTCAATTTATCATTTTTTTTCAAATTTACTTTAGTTTGTAAGTATGTTAAGCTTATATTTTGTTTTGTAAAACAATTGATTGCAATATAAATCATACTGAGTAGACTATATTCAGTTACTGTATGAAACTGGGATGACCACATAATTCAGGTTACTGTAAGAACTCTATAAAAGCAGATGATATGACTATTTAATTCATTTGGAAGAGGGAGAAAATACAATAAATTATAGACTGGTTTAAAATATCTGTAGAAATTGTAGATGGCCTTTTATAGACGTCTTTGAAGATTACATGATTCACAGATAATTTACATATAGACGTGATTCAATGATCAAAAAGATGTCTGATAGTCATGAGTAAACACTGTTCACAACAGTAAAACCAAGATCTAAGCTTCTTTAGAGGCACAAGAAGGCTTGTTCTAGGATGCTTCTCATGATTCAGAATGGGAAAACCTGCAGAGGTTAAAAAGGTCAATGCTTTCTTATGGAATATAAGCACTTCCAGAAACCTTGTAGTTTCAATGAAGATACCCAAGATAACATCAAAGGTGTTGCTAAAATTGTTGGTGACAAAATAAGTGGTAGCTTCGTATTTGAGATTTTTATATACTTTTGGAATAGTGTTTACTTTTGGTTTGGAAATATTTGTTCTTAAGTTTAAAATATTTAAAAGACATACAAATGAAAGGCATTAATTTACTGCAAAAGTTATGAAAGCCATATTAAAATTGACCTAAACCATATTACTTCATGTTACGGTTTTGTAAGGAGCCACTTTTGCTTGGTAACGGGAGAGGGGGTGGCAATGCAGATCTGATAAAGGGTTTTTGGACTTTCCCCTGGGTCTGAGGTCCAGATCCACCTGCGGTCCAACCAGGCCAATCTCATGCCTATGCCATCATTCTTTAAGGATGAGAATTTTCAGGTGTGTAGAAGGGAGATGGAAGGGAAGAGCAAGATGGGGCAACCACACAGACCCTGCAGCCAGGAAAAGACAGTAGGAGCAACACTGGACCAGAGACATCCTTGCAGGCTGTGATGAGAAGTAGAGACCCCATGAAAGAGGGATTGAGAGCTGGAGACTCCAGGTCAGAAGGAGAAAACAGTTTAGACCCCAGCCTGGAGAAGATGAACTGGGGTTACAGTACCCCATGGGAGAGGCCCATGCAGGGCTGCCCTGTGTAAGGGAGACTCTGAGCTGGAGCAAGGGAGGACTGGCGAGGAGCACTTTTGCTCAGGAGTGTGATAAGCAGCAAGAGATATCAGGAAGGGACTGACTGCACCCCCCATTCCCTGTCCCCAGCACTGATTATGGGGCGCGGAGGTAATGATACCAGCCTCAGGGCTCCGAGCTCAGGAAGAGAGAATGAGTGGGGGAAGGGTGATCTTGAAGAGCTGGTTGCACTTCCATCATTTGTCCTACTCTGTATTATTTTTCCGTTGGATATTTCTGTTTTATTTTCTTATTTATTCTGTTATTTATGTTTTAGTTGGAAGTGGATTAAATTAAGTTTCATTTTTTTTTCCCCAAGCTGAGTGGCCTTGTCTGTTTTGCCTGGGACCGTAAGCAACAGTTAAGCCCTCCCTATCCTTTGGAAATCTGTGGTACAGTAGTGGTTTTGGCCTCGGCCTGGTTTTTGAGTAGCAGGGGGGCTAAAGGAGTGGCTTATTTAAACAAAGAGAGTTGCCAGAAGCTCCCTACATAGCTGACAGGGTTAGGGACAGTCAGTTCTAAGCCGGACCCAGCACCTAACCCAGGCCTGGCCAATTAGTGGTGGAGGTAATGCCTTTGTGAATAATACATTTGAGCAGAAAAAAAGAGTTGTTGCTCAGTGGCAGAAGTGCAGCAGCAACAGGGAGAGAGAATGTGAAAACATCTCCACAGACACCAAGGTCAGTGGAGAAGGAGGGGGAGGAGGGTGC
>WBNH01009224.1:92997-132267 GCA_013401255.1 Urocolius indicus | reverse complement strand
TGGGATGCATCAAGAAGATTGTGCCCAACAGATCAAGGGATGTTGTCCTTCCCTTCTACTCTGCCCTGGTGAAACCTTATCTGAAGGATATAAATCCTGTTCACAGGAGTAATTTCATTTATCTTTTGAGAGTTAAATCTGCCCTGATATGGTTTGGTTAATGTTTATGCCAAAATAGGTGGCATAGGTACTGAAAACAGATCTCATGATACTGTGACAAGATCAAGTTTATGAAGAAATTTAATTCCAGCTGTAAACACTCAAGCAGTTATTTGTATTTCCTCATGAAATATGTGAATAAGAGTATTTCATTAAGAAGATTTGGCATTAGATGTGTTTCATAGAAGAAATCCAATTGGTAACACATAGAACCCTAAACAATAAACTCAAATCCTGATGATAAACAATCATCTGGCATGTTTACCAGTAAAACTGTAATTTGAGGCAAGACTTGTCCATGATCATAGCTTTTCATAGGCTATATGTGTATGGGAAGAATGAAGTTTAGGTAATTATACATTTTAAATGAAATAATTTTCATCGAGATTTAAAGTAAAATACCTCTACAGTCATTGAAGGTGACAATGTAATCTTTAAATTAATTTGGAACTTTAAAAACTCTTATTTAAGCTATCTTGCACCTAAAAAAAAGAGATAATGTGTAATTATTTAGAGTCACTGAAAGATGAAAAAAATTCAACTTTTGCCATTTATTTATTTATTAATGATTGTTTTAAAAAATGGACAATTCTAATCTCAGCTGTACAAAATGCCAGCTCATTTAGAGAATTGTATCATCATCTCAGGACAATCTATTTCAACATGGATTCAAGTGATGGTGATAGAGGTTTAAAATTCTTTTTTTTTTCACCTTTGTTTGTTCCACATCTGTCAGATGATATTAGTGCAGGACTGGATGGGTCTACTTTTAGAAAGCAAGTGTGCATTAATAGCACATGGACCAGCAACATCTTGTGACATTTGGAGATACTGCACCAGGCAAGCTCCTTCCAGCTGGTCACTGACTCATAGAGACCACACTGTTGCTTTTTGTTACTGTGATACCACAGGAGTGGCCTTTGCTGTACCACTTGATGCCTTTGTAGAGCGGGGGTGGGGAAGTTACCTGCTCATCCTTGACAGAACTCCTCCTCCCCAGCCTGCAAGCTGGAGAGCAGTCATGCAGTGGCCTCTTTGGGTGGTGAAGCTCCTTCTGGCTCTGGGAGATCTCCAATTCTGGAATGACTGGGCAGCTATTCTGTGTAGGAGGCAGGTTAATTCACTGTTTCAAATGACTGTAGAATAACGTTTTATCTCCAGACTTTGGATCACTGCCTTAAACACTGTCAATAGCAGTACGTTTTAACAGTATTGTATTTGGGACTAGCTTTGCTCTCTGGATTAAAGAAAAAAAAAATAATACAAAAGAAATCCTCCCCTCTTTATTCATCTTCTTTGCATTGTCTTCTAATGTAGTCTGTGCAATTGTTTTGTGGTTTGTATTGTAAATTCTTTAGGACAGGAATCACATGCTAGTGCTCTTTCAGATACATCTACCTACTCCAACGTGGAGTCCTGAATGGGCTACAGGGTGGATATCTGCTCCATCATGGTCTTTCATGGGCTGCAAGGGAACAGTATGTGTCACCATGATCTTCACCGTGGACACCAGGGGAATCTCTGCTCTTGTGTCTGGAGCACCTCCTCCACCTGCTTCTTTACTGTCTTTGTTTTCCGCAGAGTTGCTCTCACATATTCCGTATTCTCACTCCTTTCTCCCAGTTGCTGTTGCATAGCTTTTTTTTTTTTTAACATTTTCTTGAATATTTTATCACTGAGGTATCACCAACCTTGCTGACTATAACTGTCTCTGCCCTACAGAGGGGCAGTTCCTGATGTCTTCTCATAAAAGTCCAGCACCAAAACCAAAACCTTACTACATAAACCCGATAAAACAGTGCAGGTGGAGATATCTGTGCCAGCTACAGAAGGTCATAAATGTTTGCCATATAGCAAAGTAATTTGTCCTGGGCTGGAATTATGCTGTTGAAGTAGAGACAGTGCTGCAAATAGATTCTATTCTCAGATTTCTGATTGAGTAGACAGGGAAAAAATGATTGTAAATAAGTGCCGTATTTTATAGAGTATCCCATAACTTCATCTAATTTTTTTCTTCTATCTGGTTGGAATTTGAGGAAGAACATAAACAATACAGAAAAAAAAACCCAAAACAAAACCCAAGAACATATGAATACAGGAATTAGTTACTTTAGCCCCACTACAAGTAATAAGTTATAGTGGTTTTGTCCAGCTGGGGACAAAAAGCCACGAGAGAGCTCTCTCACTCCTCTCTGCCGGTGGAACAGGGACGGGAATTGTAGAAAAGGGAAAAACCCATGTAGGTTGAAATAAGAAGAGTTTAATAGAATAAAAAGACACAAGTTAAGGAGAAACAGTTATAACAATAAACGAGGGGATATACAAAGGGGATAGTGCATGACTCGGGACCTGACACAACTGCTCCGGACCAGCAGCCAACCCCACAGTTCCCCAGTGCTCCTCCCAGCCAGCTCCCCATCTGCTTGTACCTGCATGACGACAGGATGGGATCGAATACCTGTTGGCTGACCTGAGTCAGCTGTTCATGCTATACCCCTTCCTACTGTTTCATCGAAGTTAACCCTGTCCTATCACAAACCGGGACATAATTATTCCTTAAAAGAACAGACCAGCATTTTTTTTTCCACAGCTTAGTGTAAATCTGATAGACAAACAGTCAATATTTTAGGGAGAACATATTTGTATCTTAAATATGATAAAAGCTAAGATACAGCAAATTGATCTAAACTTCCCTGCCAAAATTGTACAAAACAAAATGCTGAAAAACTTTTGTAAATAATTATTAAAAAATACTTTTCTTCAACAAATATAATTAGAAAGCTTTAAGCCAAAGGGGCATTCCAAAATACCAGGAAAACAGGCTTCCTAGAATATTAAAGCAAATACCATCCTTACATCTACCATTGACACAATTTCCTTACATTTATGAACACTCTTATTATGTCTAAATGATTTCATTAGGTAACTGGAGAGCTTAAATGAGTGAACAGTTTTAAGAAGGTGGGATTACCATTATTTCTTTCAAAATCTAGACTAGCAGGTTTACCTCTCACCTCTAAAGTGAGATTTTGAACAGTCTATCACCTAGGTGTAATAATCTCATACTATTTATCTGTTACTAGGGACTACGAACTCAGTTGTTTCAAGGGAAAAAGGATAAGACAGTTTTTTCTCTTTTTTTTATACTTCATTCCTTTGGGTTTCTTGGAGAGTGCATATGTGTGTATGTGAGCACAAGTAAGAGTTCAGTATTTTTCCTCAACTGCCTCTTGTGCCACTTGTCTACATTAAGCACAGACAGTTTCTTGTCTTCGCTGAAATGTTAGAGATGTCACTACTGTTTTTGCTGTTTTCTTCCAGTGAATCAGATTCTGCAAGCAACTGGAGTCCTCTGCTCTTCATAGAGGGTTGAGCGCTACTAGCACCAGTACAAGATGAGAATTGCAATCCTTCCTCATATCCTCTCAATTAGTAATATTATTAATGTTTTTTATTTAAAAACATTGCTGCATATAGCTTTATTAACATTTATTATACAGCTTAGTCTCTTAAATGTGGTAGAAAAACATCATTTTCTACTTCAAGAATAAAGGACAAAACCCATACCATTTCCAAGGAAACAATGTAGTGCAAGAGTGAGAGACATGAAAAAGAAAAATAAAACGGAGTCGTCTGTCTCCTGAAAGGGGATATTTTGTATTTTTTTTATTTAAAAAAAAAAAATCAAGCCATATCAGAAGATCATATTAAATGGACAAGATGTAAGAAAGATGAGCATTTAGCTTCTGAAACACTCTGTGTTCACTGTGTGAGGGGAATTAAATATGGATTCCTCATTTTCTATTCCTGTAAGTAAGACCATTGATTAGAATATGTTTATCACACCTTTCAGAAGAACAGTATTTTGTGAGTTTTTTCTTGGCTGTAATGCACTAGGTGAGATGTACTTTGGAGGAAGGTTCCAGATGAGAGAAGAAAATGGAGGCTAGATATAACAGAAAAGTACCACTTTAATTTGTATTTTAGCTTTTAATAGGGTTTTTTTTTTTTAATTTAACAATGTTCAGAATAAAAATATTTCTTTTCTCATGAAATCCACTTTAAATAAAAAAATTATATTCAGTACAAACTTAGTTTTATTTCAACTTAGTACAAAAATACTTCTAATGATTATGTTTTAGGAAGAGCTAGAGAAACTTATAATGGAGAACTATATAACGAAGAAGGTTATAATTTGGGTTGGATTTATAACTTCACTACATACAGATTATGACTATATATTTTTTTTTCCCTTTGGCACTGGAAGCTATTAATATGCATGCTACTATTGTTGTTTAAAAATCTAACTAGTCATCAAAGAGAAAAGCTTCTTCAACTGTGATCTAGGAAATTCAGTACAAAACCACATCTATACAGAGTAAAAACAAGTAACCCATTTAAGTCTTTAGAAAAGAATAAATCCTAAATGCTATATGTGCGTTGGTTCCGTTCTCTCTGGAGAGGATGAATGAACTTTATTCAAGCTAAAATGAATGTAAGATACATAAAACTCTTGAAAGGAATGAAATCTTTTCAAGCTTGTAGATCATGACCTTCATTGGTAATCATGATTCTGATTTCTCTTTTGGATAAAATTGATGACAAATGATCACTGAGGTGGGGTATACTGCAATTCAGATCTTCAGTGCTTATGCAGAACTGTTAAGGATTCCTATGACATATTCTACCTGATCAAAATCAATTACTGTCATTATTCATTGATAATAAAGTTAATATTAATAAAATTAATGTTAATATTAATATAATAGTAGTAACAGGAGTCCCAGCATCATTCCCATGACCATGTGTGAAGAATGGAGAGTTAAAAAAGGCAATAGAAAATAAGTCTTATTTAGAGTATTTCAGAAAATTCAGGTAAAACATCCATTCACAAGAACACAAGATATAGGAACTTTCTCATTTAAGGGTTAAGGGTATCAAGCCTTTTGAGCTGCAAATGCTTAACTGTTCACCTGAATCACTTAGCGAACTAGTGATACACTTAAAGACATTTTGCATAATTACAGCCCTTGGAAATAAAGATTTTTATGAACATTTTTCTTTAAACCACTGAAAAACAAAAACGTGGTATTTCCTTTCTAATATTTCTCTGTATTTACAAGACAGAACTCTCACTAGTCTGTATGAAGGTGACTTCAGTACAAATTGACACAAACTAACATTCCTGCTTTAAACCCCAAGAAAAATTACCAAGAAGAGTTTGAGAAAGCCAGATACAATATGATTTAGAGAAACAAAGGAGCTTGTTATCAATATAGTTTTGAAAAAATGAAGGGAGGAAAGGGTTTCGATACTTGATGATGATCAGCATGCATTAAAATTGTCTACATTTCAGAGAACAGTAATGCTCATAATGATGTAGTGAAGAGATTGTTGAGAGGACAGCTCAAAAGCACTTTGATGATAATGCAATGACCCTAATCATTTCATATCAGACTTCAAATGACTCAGCATTGTAGCAATCAACAAAAAACTCACAAGGAAAAATTTTCAGGTTTGTTTTTGTTTTTCCATTTAAAATATTTGGGAGCCTATAGCCTTCTGACTTTCACTGGTGAAATGGGAATTAATAACACAAAGCATTCCAGTGACCATTAAAAAATGTACAGAACAAATCTCTGTATTAATGGCGTAAGTTTAGAAACAATACCAACTCATTTCAGTTACACATAGTTATCCTGTTAGCTGAGATGCTAATTTGAAAGAATATAACATAGAAGCTTATTTTTTGAACTTGGAACCCAATAAGTAACTTTTTTGAGTATAAATATAATTTAAGAAACTATTTCATCATTAAATATAAAATTATTTTGAATGTGTTGTTACTTCTTTTTAGTTGCTCTTCACATTACGCTTTGTTAAAAGGCAATATATTGTTTTTCTGTTACTTTTTCCACTTAAAATCAGCTGTCATCCTGTACATTTTAAAAAAAAGAACAACAGATAAAATAATTTAAATCAAGATAAAAATTTTTCTTTACCAAGAATATACAAATTTCTTGTATAATTGGAATAAAACTAGGTTAGGCTATACTTATTGTCATCTGGTAAGCGCACAGCAATGCTGAGGAATAGAAACAAGGTTTTAATGAAAAAGAAATAATTCCTCCAGAAGATTTAAGTCTTTACATGTTTGAGTTGTACTATAATGCTAAATCTTCTTTTATCTCAAAAAAATAATCAGAATATTCAGAATAAAAATTGAAACCTCTCGTTCACAAAATAATGGTAGAAGTTGTAATTGAAGAGATGGCTGACCTCTTCTATGCCTTGCATTGCTTAAGCCATATTATCATCAGAGAATCAAATGCTAATCATTTTTGCATTAAATAAGAAGTGTATGAATCTTCAGGACTGTGCTTTTTTTGTTTTCAAATTTTGGGACAAATCACTACTCCCCAGAGTTGCCTTTTTTCATTAAATATTTCACTCATTTTTTTTTAGAATGTTCATTTGTATATTTTGGTTTAGTTTTGTTTATTTGTTTGTTTTAGTTGACCTTGTAAATGTGTCAACAAATTCTACTTAAATTCTATGAAGATTCTATGAAGATTTTATATTTGTTTTCTGTGGCCATACAACTCTCCTCTGTGGCCTTCTATGTCATTTGTTCATGCATAGTGTTGTCATATTGATTTTATATAATACCCTTGACTGTATGAATCCAGAAATTAAATTATATACTTCAATTTCTCCCTGTTCTAGCAGAGTTGACAGGCATGCCTTCCCTGTGTGCAGGAAGTGCAGAGGTTGTGCCAGTCTCTGCCTTTGTAGTTTCCCAGCCCTGGAGTCTTGTGGAATTCATTGATCAAAAGGGAAGTCTTTCTTTTGCATTAAAACCAAAGTGTGATATTGTGGAAAAAAACCCCTTGTTTTAACAAAGCCTGAAGTCATGAGATTCACTTTCACTCATAGTGAACCAGATAAGAAACACATGCAAGAAAGTGATGGAATTTTGCAAGGATAGGCTTGTGCTGCTGCTGTGAATTAGTGTCCCTAAGAGTACAGCTGTGTGACTCAGCTCCAGAAAAGCGAAAAACATCAGAGATGACAGGCTAAGATGTACTTGGTCCAGAGAGGATATCGGAAATGAAGCCAGTCCTGTCATTTTGAAATGAAAATGATACCTCTGGATATAAGGAAGTTGATCCAAGACTGGGCACTGTTACTTTCCCCTGTAGAGGCTAATAAGATTTCTCCTATACCACATTTAGCGTTTCTGAAGAGCTCTTTCTCCAACTGCCTGGGAGAAATGGTATCTATCTACAACCCTATGAGTTGAGGTGCCTCAATTTTCTTCATTTCTGTGATAAGTAAACTTTTAGAAATTTGGTACGGTTAACTCACTGCACAGACGATCACAAAAAAATAATTTTCTTTTTGATTTGAAGAAAATAGTTTCTTTAAAATACATAATGGTGATGATTAATACTTATGTTTAACTTCCAAGATGTTTTGGTTTTTTTTTCTGCATAGTAATTAATGAAAACAGACACATAAAGCATACTAATGTAGTCTACAGTGTATTTTAAAAATTCAGAAATATCTTATTTCATTTTGGAGCAATTGTAGGTAATGTGCTTCAACTGTAGATTAAAAAAAAATCTATACTGGTTTCCATAATTACATTTTATTGTCAAGAACAGCATTCATGTTATATCTATATTAAAATATGATAAATATGTTTGAATATAGATATGACATATTAGGCTGTACTGCAAAATAATTCCTAGTCCCTCATGGCTTTAATGTTAGTCACTCATAAAGGTAATAAGCAGCAATATCAGATGGAGAATATAGACTGTCTGTTATAGAACTACAAGTTGCTATGTCACATTTAGTATATGCAGCTGTGCTTCTCTTCAGAATATGAAATACATGTACATTTGACTTTCACCGGTCCTGACTGGACTTACCTTGGCAGACCTTCAGGATTCAAGATTAGAATGATGCTGCCTAACTGAAATGGGACCTTCCTGCTTTAAGAATCAAGGACTAATTCTCAGCTCATTAACTTACACATGTAAATTAGACTGTCCAGTCTGACTTTGTGGACATTATGGCTTTCTATCACTAGTCAGAGATGTTTGATAGCTGTAGCAAATGACTGCACAGACCTTGTAGATTAAAACTCCAAAAACATCATTCAATTCTTCATCTGGAACAAAATAGATAGAGGTTAAAAAAAAAAAAAAAAAAAAAAAAAGTGGGGAGAAAAAGAGAGAGAAACCTTTAGCTATATCCCTGTCTGAATATTTTCGTATCTCCCGAGAACTTTGTTAATGTCACATGGGATCTTCTCAACATCTTGGCAAATTGAATAGCTTGATGAAATCTCCCCTTTCTTGTCTCTCCCTGCATAGTCACTGTCTTTGTTGGTGTTGCATGAGTCTTCTCTCCATCTAGGCTTTTTGACCCTGTAAATTGCTATGAGTATGCACGAGTTGCAGTATTAATACTGATCCTCCTTGATTTTCTTTTTTTTGAAGAAATGTTACTCTTGAAACATTGGAGAAAAGATTGTTAAGTATAGGAAAAGAAGAAAGTTGTTATTAAAAATCCATTCACATTTTGGTAAGCAGTCTGTCATCTTAAGGTCTTGTAAAAAAGATACATACAGGTTACAGAATCACAGAATCACAGAATGGAAGGGGTTGGAATGGACCTTTAGAGATCATCTAGTCTAACCCCTCTGCTAAAGCAGATTGACCTAGATCAGGTTTCACAGGAACACATCTACGTGGGTTTTGAAATCCTCCAGAAAAGCATGCACTAGATAGCAGAATTAAGTTGAACACAGAACCTAAAGCGAAATTTAAGTGCTTAACATTATAATTTGACATTGATAAGATAATTTTTCAAATTACTTATGTGTTAATGTACTGTTAACCTTTCTCTTTATACTCAAAGTTTCCTTTCAAAAAGAAGAAAAACTGTGGATACTCACTTTTATTGGCCGATATCTTGGGAGGGAGGTATCCACATTATATATTTTACATCCCTATTCTAAATTAGACACTCTAAATTACCTTCTGTTTTACCTTCCTCATTGATGATTCAGGCAAATTATATTTCTGATTTATCTTTCTATATATAATACTTAAATTAAGAAGACAAAGAAACGCAAGGTGAAGAACCCAGTAATGCTGAAGAGAGTATCTTGAAATACATATTTAAATCACAAACTAAAGAGCCAATTTCTAGATAGAGGCAAATGATGGGATATTATTTGATGTTGCTATTAATGTTTAAGTGCTTCTTTTACTGGAGTGATAGATACTGTCTTTCTGAGCTGATGCAAGTGGAATAAGCAGATATTGTTATAACGACTTCAATATTTTAAAATTCCTCCCCCCTAGAAAAAAACTCAACCCAAAACAACACTCCATTGTAAAACTACACTTGCAATAGCTGAACTTCTGTCACTTTATAATTAACAGCTTGCTATTTAATTAACAGGTTTCAGTGCATTTTATTAGTGAATTACTGATGAATAAACATATAAACAGTTTTTTATTATTTTGTTTATAACATTGACAGTGTGCATTGCTGGCTTGATAAAACATCTCTAGGGTGCTGATGTTGCAATTCTTTTTTTACTTATTCTAGCCCAAAATGATTGCAATTGTATTGCATGAAAAGGTCTGAGCTGTGAGAAGCTCTGAGCACTGAGAGCTATGCTTGGCAGCAGCAAGCATGTATATGTGAGGAAATGAAGAGCATGGTGGTTGTTTCTGATGATTCTGCCTTGGGAGAACCAGCAAGCACAGAGCAAGGTTGCACTTATTTAAATTTATTTCATGTAACATCTACCACCAAATAACTGAAATAGATAGAGATGGATATCCTTGTAACCTGGAAACCTTAACAGACTGACCAACTCTAATCATGGGAACACAGTATAAAGGCAGGCAGTCTGTTTCCTTCCCATAGTGACAATTGTGATGTCTGGAGCTCCAATGTATAACAAAACCAACACTGCGTAGCCACAAAATGTTGGTCATTCTGTGAGAATTGAAACTGTCTGATGAAGATTCCTCTAGGAAATCAATATTCATCTTGTAATTGATATTTCATCTTCTTCCAGTAGGAAATTAGTACTTCATGCACTTGTTTAGAATTATTCACTCATGTCTTTTGAACATATACAAGGTATATCAGAGAAGCTGAAAACAGAGGAGTTAAATAGACTACAGGTATGACTAACATTAAGTTGGACTTAATAACAAAACTGTGGGTAAAATCAGCATTCTTTCCTGACATACAAAGAAGCAGTATGAGCTTCATTTTATATGAATATATTTTAAAATAATATGACTAGTAATAGTGTTGAGCGTTCACAATAAGGTAAAAGCATGTATTTGTCAGAGATCTTTAGCATATCTTAGGTCAGTTAGAATTTACATACTTTTTGATCCCATTAACTAAGGGTGAAGTCTTCTCAGCTTCAAAGTTGTTAAGAAAACCCTTTAATCGCGTACTTTAAGCATGCTAGTTTTCTGATTGTCTTCAGTGGGCTTTCAGCTACCTTGAAACAGACATGGATGACCTCACAACATTTTATTGAGTTTGCTTTAAAATTAGTAAAGTTAGCTTCCTCCCTGTAAACAAAATTTAGAATTGGCGTATCAGTCTGTGCTGATGTAAAATGTAGTTTATTTGTTTACTGTTAAGCTTATGCTATGTTCATTTATTTGGAATTGTCTGGAAGGTTGACAAAATTGCTGAGGTTCTAATATAAATATCCCTGAAGCTCTAGTTTATTCAGAAATACTAAAGTAGTGCACTTTAAAAATCAACTGAAGTTACGTGAAGAGCCTTATATTCATTTGCTAAGCATCTTCCCTGGTCATATTTTATATTTGTAATTTAATGAAATGAGAGATCTCATAGAATCATCTAGAGTACACCACAGACTGTATTAGACCCAGTAAACCAAAGATCTAAGGTATATAACAACTTACCCTATACGGAAAAATAACTCAGACTCTGATATACCAATTTTATCCTCAATACTTAACAATATCTTGTACGTGTTTTATTTCTGCATCCAAAGAAAACAGTTCTGGTAACCACTGCTTTCAAAATTTCTTGAGGCAGTGTTTGCATTCAGTGTGAAAGTGGTGAAAATTCAGTGAGAAGGCAAGAATCCTAGCCTACAGAAGGTGATATTCTGACAAGAAGCCATCTTGGTGTGCTGCCTGTCCACAACCTCAACGTCGAGGCTCTTACGTTAGGAAGATGCATAAATATTTTTTGAGTTTGCCTACCTTGTCAAATCATAGAATCATAGAATCATAGAATGGTAGGGGTTGGAAGGGACCTTCAGAGATCATTTAGTCCAACCTCCTTTCATAGAGAATATAAAATAAGTTGGCTTTTAATTTGTATTCTAAATATTATAATACTTTCCTTAAAACAACAAGAAATATCTTTTTTATGAGGACATTTTTTTCAGTATGTGCTCCTAACTACATTGAAAGTTGAATCTTCTTGGGTCAATAAGTAACCTTAGCTCTTATTTAATACTGAGTTTAATGGAAAGAAATAATTTTATATTTTCTGTTAGATATTCACCTCCCACTTGGTAAACCATAGCTTTTCTTGTCTTCCATAGACCCCCTTGGTCTGATCCAGTATTTATGTTACAGAAAGGAAGACATTATCACGTCACACTATGCTACCTAATTTGAGATATTTCTTCATGAGAGCACTCATACAGAAAGCCATTTTTGCAATACATACACGTTATCTCTGAGAGCTATGCTTAAGTCACCACAACTGACATATTCTATGTCTGCTCTTGGTGAACTTGGACAGCAGCAGAAAAAGTGAGTGGCTACTTTTATACTTCATCCTTCAGTTTCAGCACCCTTGCAGCAAAATGAGTTTCTAGAATATTCCATAGTTGTCAAAACATGTACAATGTACTGAAACAGTAGTAAATATAAATTAACCATCAAGATAAATATAGCCTTTACTGCAGAAGGATGAAAAAAAGAGAGACAATAGGAGGCAGGGCTAGTGAAATAGCTGTTTCCATCGTATTCTTTCAGCTTCAAGAATATCACTAAAAGGTACAATTGTTCTTGTCAATCACACCTTTGTCTCCATTTGACTAAAACCTTCCACCTACATTAGAAATCCATTAGCCATGCTGCTTTTATGACAGGTTTGTTTCTCAAGGAGGGGAGCGATTTCCCTTTTTATATCAAATCATTCCTTATACTACATTTTTGTGTCTATTTTACATGGCAGCCTGAGACCACTGAGCTGCCTGTGTGCAATGATTTAAAGCAACCCAAACAAGACCAAAGTCTTACTACTGATGAGAAGTTTTTGGTTATGAGGGCAGCATGAAGGTCTGTAATTGTAGGCAACAAAACAGAAACCAACCCAGGCCCTGACAAATTAGTTGAAATTATTGCTGTTAAAAGAAATTTCTGTCCCTGGGTACAGAATGAGACAGTGTCTAAAATTAATATTTGAATCATAGAATCATAGAATGGTAGGGGTTGGAAGGGACCTTTACAGATCATGTAGTCCAACCCCACTGCTGAAACAGGTTCACCTAGATCAGGCCACACAGGAACATATCCAGGCAGGTTTTGAAGACCTCCAGAGAAGGAGAGTCCACAACCTCCCTGGACAGCCTGTGCTAGGGCTCCCTCACCATAACACTAAAACATTGTTTTTCTTATGTTTAAATAGAACTTTTTGTGTTCCAGCTTCTTTTCATTACCCCTTGTCCTGTCACTAGATACAATAGAATAATGGTAGTTACTCTCTAAGGCGGTAAGCTCTGATCCAACTATATTCTGCAGCAAAGTACATCATGGCATACAGGGAAAGGTTTCTGAGCCAGGAAAGTGCAGAGATTCAATAGGAGCTGGAAGCTCTCAAGAGAGAGCACTGCTGCTGAGACATGTGTGAGGCCAGGATTAATGGTGGCCACCCTCAACTCCCAAAAAGTCAGTCCTGAAGAGCACCAGTGACCATGAGCCCTGTGAATAGAATGAGCAAACAAGGCATGGCATGATTGGCAGGGCAATGTGCATGGGAAGGTGCACAGGGAGAGTGTCTCTTTGAAGGAGGGACATGCCACTGGTTGAGACGAGAAGCTTGAAATACATATAACCAAGAAACCAGACACAGTTCTGTGACTATCTGCACTGGCCTGATGAAGAGGAAGATGTCTCTGCTGATACCAGGGGAACTAGAATTAGATAATGTTTAAGGTCACTTTCAACCCAAACCATTCTATGGTTCTATGATTACATGAAGTCTGTGCTGGCTGATTGTTGTGAGCATCTAATCTTAGGGATTTTTAAAATGAATAGGTTTTCAGAGAGATTATTCAATTTTAGAAAATTTGATGTCATGAGGATTTCAGGCACAATACCTTCAGCTAACCCATAAGCATATTTGCCCTGTTTTTGTTTTTATTTTCTAATAAAATGTGACTGCAAAAGTGATATTTTTGAGTTACTTTAAAATATGACCATAATTCTTAAAAGGTCCTTTAACACTTTTAAAAAATATGCCCTCTGTATATTTCACAAAAGAAAACCCCAAACTAATCTCTAATAAATAAAATATTCGAAAGACTAACAAGCTGTAGCCTCTCAGAGGGAAAACATTTTTTTTCTCTCAGTTTCATTTTTCTCTTTTTCTTTTGCACACATACATGGTAGTAAGCCAACTAACGGATATATTAGAAGAGGTCTTGTGTAAATGAGGACCTACCTTTCATGAATTTTAAGTAACAAGCAAGAAAGAGATATTTACACTTCCAAATATGACTAAGGCCATAAAAAGGTTAAAATGTGATGATAGAAAACTCAGAATAAAGAAGTAATATGTATTTTCTGCAATGAATAAAAAACTTTAAGCAATAAGCTTATGAAGAATAAGTATTATTGAGTCATTTCTAGAAAACTGCGATGTTTCGTGTGCAGAGATAATTATCAGATTAATAAATGATTTGTCATAAGAATTTCAGAGCTATACTGACAATATCTTCTCCATCACAGATAATTACCAGCAACTTACAGCCTAGTCCAGGAAATCTGTTTTATATGTTTGCACATAGGCACCAAAACATTAGTATGTAAGGCATACCTGTCTTCTATCTTTTAAAATTTGTCAGTATAGAATCTTTTGCTTATGTAATGCAGAAAATACTCATCTCATAATATATCACGCCAATGCTATCATAAGGATTCATTTTTATTATTATTTTTTAGAATTTTGAATAAAAGAAATCAGATGTTGTACATTATTCCTCTGTGAATAGTGGAAAAGTAGTAGAATTTTCAACATGTTGATTCTGCCTCTTCCAAATTGCACTTTGTAATGAATTTAAAGCTGAAATACTAGTGGTTTTTTTCTAAGCACTTTTTTACCTCTGCACGGTAAAAGTAACATTTTTTAATATTTCTATTTCAGTGACTCCTAGAGGCTTACCACTGCGACTTAAATTTTTCTGCAAATATGGTAACAAACACAGTGTATTGTAAATACTTCTATGTAAGTTACTGAAAATAAACTATATGTGAATGATGTTAGAAAAAAATGATGGACAATATTCTTGCTAAAAGTAGAAACTGTGTTCTGAAGTATGTGTGTCTAGTTTTTGCATGATCAGAGTTGCTTGTTCACATAAGTAATTAATATGAACTGACTGACATCTGTTTTTTGTCTTTCATAGGGATAAATATTTCTTTGCTTTTCTTCATGATTTTTGTTTTTTGCTATTGATAGTATACACCAAATCTGCCACTCAGTGTTTGAAAAAGATTGATTTCTTACTATGATTTCAAATGTTTACTAAATTTATTACTTGAAAAGCTTTTGAAACCTGTTCTTGAGGTCATTTATGTGAATAAAGGCAAGCTGGGAAAAAAGAAAAAAAAAAGAAAACACCTAATACATTTCTCTAAACTTACTTTTAAACTGGCTTTTTTTTTTTTTTTTTTTTTTACCAGTACTCAAATGGCTTGGAGCATTTTACTTGATGTTAGAGTTTAAAACTCAAAACAAAACTGAAGCATCTCTCAGCTAGACAAAGCAAACATTGAAATTCAGCCTTCAGAGATATGATGGCTTCACACTGGTCTAATTTTGACTTTCTAAAACTATGTTTAACCCTACCATTTTAAATAAAAAGCTTTACTCACAATGCTTTGCGCATTAAAAGTCATTCAATAAAGATTTTTTCTCTCTGTTCAGAAGGTGCTTAGAACTGTGTGGTTCCATAAATTATTTAGAATTTTATGAGCTCATTATCAAAAGCAGTAATGAGAGAAAAGCAAATGAGCACCTATTTTGATATTTTATTCCATTGTAGAGTGTCAGGAAACTAATACAATATTTTACAATAATCTATAAGTGGAAATTACTATTTTAGGGAAGTGAAAATTTCTACTCTTCCTCCCCAATATTTTAATGCTTTACTTTTTTCTCTGTTACATATTTCACAGAACTCCATGAGAGGATCAAGAGTTGTTTATTAGCTATATGTTTTGTGAGAGTTCTTAGTGATTCACCCAGGCAGACTTACATAAAAATATTTTGCATGAGTAAAAAAAACTGGAAAGGTACTTGGAAAAAAAAGAATTAATAATGGTAGTAGATATATAATGACATGATATAGATATAATGACAGTATTCCATAAATAAAGCAAAATCATTATATTTCAAAGTGAAAGAACAAACAGAATATGGTTTCTGACACTTAAAATACCATTTTCATTCATAATGGATTGAACTTAGAGTACTTGCAAAGTAAGATAAGATATGATTGTTTAAAAATAGCACACCTGGAATAGCTGATATTCTTAAGAAGAAAAGGTTAGGTTAAATGACGAGATGCTCCAAAGCAGACAGTTATTAACTAATCCCTACCAGTGATCCACAACAGTAAGAGGATATGAACTCTGTTTGAACAAAGGAGGTAAAAATTTTAGATATTCTTTCTTTCTATAATTGCTCAAACTTGTTTGATCTTATTTACTGGCCAGTTGTAACAGAACAAGTAAAATGTTAATTCATTCTCACACCTCTTTACTGTAACACTTTTCCTTGATTCTCCTTACATTGTCAACCATTTTCTAAAACCTAACCTAATAATCTTTTTACAAGAAGAACCACAAAAATCTAGGTTTCTTCAGTCATCTGCCTGCATTGCATCTTCCTGTGCTGTGAAATATTTGTGCTATTGTTTTACACAATATGTTGAAATTTATTAGGTAACTAAAAAAAAATCAAGAAAATACATAATATATTCTCAAAATTGAGCTTCAGTTAATATTTAGCTAAATGAATAATTAATTAGTATTATCAGAACATCAACAAGCTAGTCATAAATATTGGCCAATCATTAAATCATCAAGTTCCTCATAAATATAACCAAATTTCATAGCGCCTAAAGAGACTTCTAAAATGCCATCTGTCTATTTGATTACAAATTCTAGCTCAATAATGTTCGTAAAGTTAATTAATTTAGTAGCTTGGGGCCTGTTACATATTTTAACAATGGAATTTTATTATTCTCTCATGTATGAACTTCAACCCCAAGGCTAAGTAAAAAACTTTTTTTCAGCATGTTTATTCTTTTGTGATGATTAAAGACCTTCCTCCTTCATTCCTGTCCTAGAACTACTAAAATGCATGTCTTAGTCGGGAGTCTCAACAGGTAGATTTTTGTGATTCCTTGTTTACTAAAAAAGCACGAACAACTAGTTTAAGTCCTATCACTGGACTTTTAAGCATACAACACAACAATGAAGCTTTTGTTAGCAATGGTTTTCTGGGACAATTGTTACTATTGTTTAATCCTAGTATGTTTTCCTCTTGGAGGTTCCCAAGGGTGAATGTGTGTATTACCCTACACACAGCTGCACACATTTATACTGATGTTTCCCAGAATCTAGGAATGGGAGGAAGCTGCAGTGTCCAACAAGGCAGTAACAGCAAAATGTGAATGTTTGAAAAGAAAAGGTAAGTGAAATTTTGAGCATAATGAGTGAAAAAGTGTTGAAGTAGAGTGGAATCCTGTAACCTGTTTTCTTACAGCCTGGTGACTGAAACTTCAGGCAAAGTCTTCCATGAAAAGATCAACAGCTGCAACTATATGGGTAAGTTCAAATAAAGAAACAAACAGAAATTTTGATAGTTTGAAACTGAGAGTAGATAAAAGGTCAAGGAAGTGCAGAAAATAATATAGTGCAGGATACTTTCCTGCTTGAGACTTAGCTGATTTTCTATCTTGAAAGCAGTTTGAAAAAATCTGAGGGAGCAAAGCAGTCTGACCACTTGTCTATTCTTTAATGTTGTGATTATACCCAGTCCCTGTAGAAGTTCTGTGTACTTCGTATATAGCTTCTAGTTCAGTGAGTCTTATTGTTTAGTACACAATTTATGCAACGTACGAGAGGTTTTTAAGAAAAATGGTGATGCCTTTCTTCATTGTTCAGTGCAAATGGGTTCTTAATAACTGTTGTAACATATCATTTTGTAACATATCATTATAATGATGCACATCTGCATTTAGATGTGTGATTTCTGCCTGCTACAAAACATATCTCAGTAACAGCACTTTATTATTATAGTATTTATACTACTCAATTTGCTTTTGAGAAGATGTTTGGTGGAGAAAATATTATTAAAAGCAACAGCACAAAATGGTCAAATAACAAAATAATCTAGTGCAGCACTTAGTGCAACAGTAGTAAATTTCATCATAAAATAAAATATTGTACTTTGCCATGAGACAAAGCCATTGATGTATTTTGCATTACTCAAAGCAGTAGAAATTTAGGTTCCCACCTTGAAGGATGAAGACTATGCTGTTTCTTTTTTTTTTTTTTTTTTTTTTTAAATATAGACTAGAATCTTAGAAGTGAGTGGATGTCTGATTCATGTCATGCAGTTGAAGAGACTGGTCCTTGCATTAGAATGGCAGCAATTTCTCATCCTTTTCTTTGCATGCAAAATAAGAATGCTATATGAAATTAGCATGGATTCAGACATGACTTACAAGTTCCAATGATGAAGTGTGATGAAAGTTCTTTTACATGTGTATATGCTTTTTAAAAGGCAGAAAGATTTACAAACAATATGTAGTTTGTTTCTTTTTTCTACACCCCCAGTCCCATCTTGTGGACAATTTCCTCTTGATAGTGTACCTGAGTTACTCACCTTACTGCTGCTCTCTCATTTGACAGCAGTTTTTGGTATCAGAATTCACTTCCATATGTGAGTAGATTATAGACTGAAGGATACAATTGGATGATATTTAGTATACTTTGTCACTATGAGGTGTTCCACAAAAAAAATCAGTGTTGTCCAGTAGAAGGGAAAAATATATTTCTGTTTACTGTAAGTATCTATATTTAATCTATTTCCATTTATTATTATTTATGGCTTTCTATACCTTCTTTCTTTGTGATATTTAGAGTTGTTTTACCTGATTCAGGAACTCACACAGATATGTGCTGGACTGTTTTATCTACATCTTGTCACTGAACTCAGCAGTGTCAGTGTTCTTAAAGCTAAATTTGTTCCTCTGATGGATAACAAGTGTTTATATTAGTTCACTTAATGCATAACTTATCTTTGAAGGTTGCTGTGAGGTAAACATTATTATTACGCTACCTAACTCAGTGACATATCCTGTAGTAGTGGCTACTGAGAACTGAATTTCCTTGGCAACAAACTGATAACTCCACAAACAAAAGTCTAGGTGATGCAGAGAATTTAGCATATAAGCTTATGTGAAACTATTCTCATAATTAAAACAAGAGATAATGCCTGGCTGGATAGAAGACTAGACTAACAAAACCCAGGAGTTTACTGTGGACAGCTAATAAGATTACAGATCTTTAAATGTCCACGAAGCATATTGACCTAGAAGGCTGGACTTTTGGTCTTGGCTTGATTAATTTCTTGCTACAATTTAACAGAGGAGAAAATATATTGTATTAAATTTGTGAACATATGATATTTTAAGTTTTGAAGAAAAATAATATCTTTGCCTCTCCTATGTCTTACAGTCAACAACATATACATAAAATAATGCAAAGCTGTGTGACAGTGAAAAATAATGCAAAGCTGTGTGACAGTGAAAACTGGCTACAAGTTGTTTCAAAACTATGTGATAAATAGCATGAAACAGATAATGTATCACTGGAGAAATTAGATAAAAGTAAAAAAAATCATTTTAGTTGAATACTACTGCAGATTTTTTTTTGGTTTTTTTAATCTATCATCTGATTGAACATTAACAGTAGTTTTATGGCTACCGTTCCTCTCTTCACTTCACTTTTATTAGCAGCAATTTTTAAAATTGAATTTCCTGTTACTGCCATAAACAAGCAGAAAATGGGTAAATATGACTCTATTCTGTACTGATGAAATACTAATCTCTAGAGGGCAATTTCTTCAGAAATTATATATACTGGAGATGTTTATAAATGTAATACTTTCAGCTTTTTTAGGATTTCATTGATCTCTCCAATAAAAAAAGACATGATTTTAAAAATCTTTTTGTTTTGAGAAAAAATATTGAGCTAAATTTTGCCCTCAGCAAAGATGATTCAGATCATGCTTTTAGCTATGCCAAAGACAGAAGTAGATCTAATAAAGATTTAATAGCTATACATGATTTCAGTAATTAGATACTATCAACAACTACTACACCACTGGCTCTTTGCACCTACAACTGTCAGTGTTGACATTCTTCCTGGTCCTTTTGTTGTCTCTGAGTTGATGTGGCACAGACAGTAGTGATTTTTCCTAGATAAAAATGAAAGCATTGTATTATTGAAAATTGGTAACCTTTATGTCTCCTTCAATATGATAGCAGTTTCATTACATCAACTACATCAACCAGGCGATTCAGCTGCACAATTTGTCTTTATGTGTTCTACTTTTATATTTTGATAAAACAGAATGGATCAATGTGATATATTGTCCTTCTGCATATATATATACATATATGCAAATATCTAATACTCAAAAGATAGGTTTTTTAAAATACTTTTTAGCCAAACTGCACATAGTGATGTGTGCTAGGAAAGACATTGGATTGCACGTATGAGATATATTTCTCTCATATCTCTGTGACGTGAGTCAACCTTGGCTGGCTGCCAGATGCCCATCCAGTTACTCTCATTACCCCTCCTCAACATGACAAGGGAGAAAACAAGATGAAAAAGCTCAAGGGCTGAGATAAAGGTGGGGACATCACTTACCAGCTAATGTCAATGGGGAAACAGACTTGAGTAAGATTAATTTTATTTATTGCCAATTGAAAATAGAGTGGAATGGTGAGAAACAAAGACAGAAACAAAGATGCTCCCCTCCACTGCCCTTCCTTCTTCCCACGCTCTCCCTCATTCCTGACTCCTTGGCTTCTCATCACCCTGAGCAGTACAGGTAGGTGTAGAATGAAGGGTTCTGGTCGGACCATGACAGTTCTTTTCTGCTTTTTCTTCTTTGTCACACCTTTCCTTTGTTCTAGTGTGGTGTCTCCATGGACTGCGGTCCTTCAGGATAAACACGCTCAACTGTGAGCTCTTGAGAGAACATGCACTTGCTCTAGCATAGAGTCCTCCCTGGACTGCAGGGAAATACCTGCTCCACTATGGTCCCTCTAGGGGCAGAATCTCTGTTCCAATTCATGAAGCACCTTCTCTCTCCTCCCACCTTTGTGCTCACAGAGCTGTTTCTTTTCCTCACTCCTCACTGATGAGCAACATTTAACCCTTTGTTACTGCTTTGCAGAGGTGCCAATGCCCACATCTAATATCATCTCATAGGGATGAAAGACTGATCACATCTTGCTTTTCCTCAGTGCATGAAATGAGTATTTACAGGATGCTGTTTACAAGGAAAATCTGTAGGAAAAAAACCAGTATTATTTGCAGAAGGCAGAAGGTTGTCAGGTTCCTGTGTTACTTACAGTAGTCTAGCTAATGGCATACTGCTGCTGGGATTGCTGGATCCTAGCTGAATGTATGGGATTGTTGCCTGTGTCAAAAAAAAAAAAAAAAAAAAAAAAAAAAGCTAGAAGGAAACACAGAAGCACCAAGGAAATATTTTTGTGAATGGATCAAATATTGGAAAGGATGGTTTCAGGATTAAGTGTTAATCAGCTGACAGGAGCAATGGTTTTCAGTTAAACTGAGGATATGTGTATCGGTAAGACTGTGAGGGTCAGGAAAGCAAAAAAGGAAGGGCTTTTTAAATTAAATTCATAGTTCAGGATATTTCAGATTTGCAGTACAGACTGAATTCCCTTGTTTAGAGAAAAGAAAGATAAAAAAGAATAATAATGGCCACTGATGCTATTGTATTTCTGTAGAGCTTTCCTAAAGACTGCTTTGTGTATAAAACTGGTTACTGCCAAGAACTCATGGATCTTGTCTGTCTTCTCCATATTTCATTTCAGTTCCAGGCTGTGCCCTGCCACTTTATATCAATGACACCTCATTGATAAGCAGTTAGTATTTAATAATAGTACATAAACAGATAATTGAAAATAACAAGTCAGACACTAGCATATGCCTATTACCTAAATCACTAATGTCTTCCTCGCATATGCCTTTTTCCTTCTCTAAGGTGATCACAGATTGTTGCACTAACTATAATCCTTGAGGGCCCATGTGTCTGTGTTCTCACGTCATATACCAATATCCCATGTTGCTTCTGTCATTACATTTTTCTTGTCTTAACTGAGAATTCTCATGAATAAAGGATGAAGTCAGATATGAGGGAAAATATATTCCTTAGTTAGCAGTTGAGGCCAGGATCAATTTTGTTACATTACTATTCTACTATAAATTCAATCAATTTTTTGAGTCAGTCAAGTCAGACTTGTGAATTGCATGAAGTTACAGAGACTTCAGTAAAGATATTGGTGGGCATAGGACAGTGCCTTTGGCTATGAATGCTAAGACTTTATTTCAGTTACATAAAGCAAATAAACAAGTAAGTTTGTAAGAAACAAGGTGTGAGTTAAATATAAAAATAATTTCAAGGAATCATCTTTTATTTCTTTCTTTTTTAAAGCTTATAGAAGTAGTGAAAAAGCCAAAGCAGTTGCCTTGGCTTTTTTGGGTTTTTTTTTGGGAGGAGGTGGAAGTAGTTTTTTTGGTTGTTGTTGTTTTCTGTTTTTGTTTTTGGTTTGTTTATTTTTATTTTCTCTGAAATCAGTTTTGAAGGAGAAAACACCAGTGTTCTTGCTGCTCCTTCCCTGGGCCACCTCCCTTTTTCCACCCTCCCAAGGTGAACTAAGTAGCTGTCTAATTAACTAAACTTAAAGGATTGAAGTCTTCAGAGTTTTCATTATAGAAGCAATATACTTAAAAAAAAAAAATCTATTATACAGATCAAATGCTTTAAGCAACTAAAAAAACGCATCGGCACCTTATTCTTGTTTGGTCTTTCCGTCTTGTTTTGTTGTTCTAATTAGGTTACCTTTTTTCCTATTCTGAAATCACCATCTAGAGGAAACTGATACATCAATGCTCTCCTGTTGTCATCTTCTCTCATACTGGCTGTCTACTCACTGTCCTAATACAATTTGCATATAATGAAGACTGGGTCTCAGCTGCTACTAAAGCATCTGAAGATATGTCTCTGCTAATCAGAACTTGAATTTTAAATATCTATACATCTGGAAATATTAAGTTCTAAAGGTGATTTTGATTTACGTGTGTGCACTAAGTGTCCTGGTTTGCATGGAGAACCAATGGATTTCAGTTTTATTCATATTTTTATTTTCATTCTTGTATATTTTGTAATTTCCTCATGAAATACATAGACCATATAGAAAGTGATATTTTTTTCATGAATATATTAAAGCATATAGATGTTCTTGGCTCCAGTATACACACAAAAAACACATATTTTTTGCAGAATTCTGACAGAAATCAAGATTTTTTTTTAATTGTTTGTCAACACCTAAGGCTGAATTTGGATTAAGAAGAAGAGTAAATGTAAAACACAGTATTATATATATTCTATATATATATTCAGTATCTTTTATATACATATATTTCTGGGATGACTCAATGAATAAACACTGTTGTTCAGAATAAAGATTGATTTATGTCTCTTTAATGATAATCCATTTAAATGTATGGTAGGGAAGTTCTAATACAAATCATTCAACTACTGTGAATAAGACAACTGAACAAGTCAACAACCTTATGACCAGTAATACCAACATCCCAGTGAAGAATTAATACTGCTATTACATTGAATAAAACAAAGTAATACCAAGCATAAAATTATTTTGACAAAATAAACACTCACATATTCAAACCACATCTTTCCAACTAAATGTCTTGAACTGTCTAGACAAGTAATCTAGGTTATAAAGGTTCTTAAATCTTATTCTGAAGTGATTAAAAGTACCTGTCTGTGTCCTAACTTTGGCCATTATTTTTATCTAGGCTTTTCCTCCCAGAATAGAAATGCTTAATCCTGAGTTTGGTTCAATGATCTCTATACACTGAAAACAAACAAAATTACAAAACTCCTGTAAAACAGAAATCAGTCTTCTATAATCACAGTCTTTCCTTGACCGCAGTAGCTAACTAGCTGTGAAGCATGCATATACAATGTACGTGATATTTAGACCAAAATATCACCACAGTAGTATTAGAAACATTGAAAAAAGAACATGACACCCTGTTCCCCACAGTGCTACTCATGTATTCAAAACTGTCACACTTTATATTTCCAAGTGACTGTTATTTATCTCTTGACTATTCTTTCCTGAATTAGAAATAGAAACATTTATGAATAATTTAGTTCCAAATATTTCATAACGTGTCAGCAAATCCTGCTTATCAGTGGTAATAGGAGTATCACTTAATCTTCCTTTTGTCGTATTAGATTTTCGTCTCTAATTTGCCTTACATTTCAATCCTAGAAATCCATTTGTCATACTGACTCCAGGATGCCATGTTTTTTCCCCCAATGGTCAGACTCAATTGGATTATTAGTTACTATTATAATCTTTTTCACTGATCTTTTGAAAAATTTTAACTCTTCCCTACTATATTTGATATTAATAAGCCATTAATTTAGATTTTGATGATTAATTTGATATTATTTTTTAATGTCTGTATTACTATGGATTTTACAAATCTATTTGCCAAAACAGAGTACTAACATTTAGATAATCGAGTCCTTATGAATTTACCAGAGTAAACATTTTTGTTCACAAAAGACAGATTTTACTAGCTTCTTACTTCTGAAAGTCAAGTCATATATTCTAGAGTTCCATCTGTAGACACTCAATTTTAAAATATAAAATACCTTTTCCAAGTCACCAAAAGTTGGAGCTAATTGTTCATGTCAATATCAACACTAACAGAAAAGGCACTAATGTGCTTTAAACATATCTTGAGGAAAAGAACTACAGAAGCCTAGTCTAAGGTTAAGAACTAATCTTAGTCTTTCAAATATTCCCTGAGTCAGACACGTACTTGTGTTTATTGCTTAGAGATTTCTTTTCCCTCTTCTTGACTATTTAGGAATGTCCTTTTGGTCTGTGAGTCTGAAATGTGAGAACAAGACATAGATTTTTTTTTTTTTATGAAGGCAAAACACACCTTAGAAATAGAAACCTTTCCTTTTCCAGACATAATTTTTCACTTATCCTCTTGAAATATGGATGTATCATCTGACTCAATATATTAGTTGAGATCAGGGTTAATTTTTATGAAAGTTTCCTAGTCACTCCTCTTTACTGTATTTTGGTTTACACGGAATTGCCTTTCTGGCATGGAATTTAACCAGAAGTTTTAATCTATAAATTCGGTTTACAACTAGTGCAAAGTAACATGCCCCTTATCCCCAAAGTGGATGTTAGGTTCTCAGCACCAATTCATACCTACCAATTCATACCTACTGAATCACCTTGTGCTGAAGTAGACAGGAACAATCTTCAGTCTGCTTCAGACTGTTTATAGTTATGCAGCCACAAATATATTGAAAACACTAAACCAAAAAGTAATCAAAGCAATAAATAGTAAACCAAACCAACAGTAGTGAAGTAAGCCAATATATCATTATCATTGAAAGGCTTTTCTCACTGAGATGCATCCCAAAAAACAACTACCATCCCAACAGAAGGAAGAAATTGCTTTACTGATTTACCCACAGTTGATTCTGAGGTAGTAGACATAAATCTTAAATTTAAGCATTTTCACAATTCAAATATTTTCTGTTTTAAGAAGAACAGACTGAGAAAGCTTAATGGAGGAGAGTGTGAGTGTGGAAATATCTTTTCATAATTACAAGTTTGCATGACATAAATGAAATCAAGAAGTCAAAACTATTTTAAATTACAATGTTTCTAGAAGTGTATTATCTTTTCCTAATAAACTCCTTGAAGAAATTATTAAGAATCTGCTTCTGTTTGTTGACTGTAAAACTTAATTTCTCCAATATTCTTCCACACAAATCTGGGAAAATGTCTCCAAATGTATTTCAAGAGTATAAAGGAAGTGGAAGAACTTGAATAAATTTATCTAATCCAGTATAAAACACCGTAATATTGAAAAAATACAAATAGTAACATAGTAACATTTGCCTGTGTAATGAGATACTAAATGTAAATTTAACACTTGAATTCAGGAAATTATTTATGCATATGAGATAAATTCAGATAAATACTATTAGTACATGACTAAAAGAGAACCTGAACCAGCCAGACCAGTTAACTCAGACACCTTTCAAACCATAAGCATTTCTTTCATTCCATAAACATATCTATGATTCCCTAATGGAGCTCTTAATACAAAATAGTCTGTGAGGAATTTCTCACTTTTAACTCATTAGGGTTAACAGGAAGATTTGTGAGTAATTTTTCAACGAGAATTTTGGTTTGGGTTTTTGTTTTTTTTTTTTTTTTACACTTGAGAGTCAGTGCATCTGGCAACTCATTTACGTAAAGGACAATTATTAATCACTTTCCTTTTTTTCAGTTATGATGTATGAGGTCTTTCACACTTCCGAGATTTCAAAAGTATTTAAGGCTTATATCTCCCTCCTGCTAATTTAAAGTCTATTACAAATAGCTTTCTTGTGGAAACAGCCACCTGTGTTCATTTAGCAGCTCATGGTCACTGCGAAATTCATTACTCCACCACTGAATTTTTGTTTGCTCTCTCCTGGAAAGAGTCACCATTAGATGTTTTTCAATTACTGTGCCCTTCAACTCAGTAAGGTTGGTTTGCTATGAATCTCTCCTTTTAGAAGTTAATCATGTGCTTAATAGGAGAACATCAGCTATTTCTCATTCTGTTGAAACTGAGAGAAGTCAAGAAATAAATGATAAATTTAGAGCTTAAAATGCTCTGTTTACAAGAATATAAGAAAGATGTGAGGGTGGAGGGTTTCATAATGACCTAGCTTATCTTCCTTTACACTCCTTCACATATACATACATATGTTCTCTTGTCTTTCATTTTTAAAGTTTTGAATTCTTTGAAGTCAATACTATTGAAGCCAGTGAAAGTCTGGAATAACAAATGCTCTGATAAAATATATGTCATGTTTTGTATTTTATGGTTTTTCTAAGTGAATATTGGAAAAGTAACAATCAAAATTTTCAAGCATTTTCCCACATTATGCACAAAAGGTGAAGAAAATAAAGATGGAGACTAAAAAAAGTATTCAATAATGTGCTAAAAATGAAAAATATTTCACTTACTTTAAATCCACAAAGCAACTTTTTTGTAACTATATAAGTAAGATCAATGAATAGTTACTGTTTCTATAGCCTCAGTAAAGGTAATCAGATTGTCACTGTATTTATTTATGGAAATATATTCTGATGATAATTCACGTAATTTACAGAACTTATCTTTGTTTATTCCAAAACCAAAATGCACACAAATGTCTTATTAAATAAATAAGTATATTTTTCATTTAAATGCACCATGAAGATATATGTATAGAAGTTCCATAGAAACAATAAGGAATGCTTAACATTTAAGTTGGATGATTGATTTTGTGGGATAACTTTATCTGTCAGCACATCCAATCAAGTTCAAATATAAGTTATGGCAAATTTTCAAATATATGGATATGAAAGATATGATGATGTTGCATTGTAGGGAAGCTAGTAATATCATTCTGGCCCATTTTCATATCAAAGTAGGATGAATTTCATGTTCTTCTCAGATGGTCAGAATATAGATTGACTTTTTCCATGTTCACCAAACTGTTTTAAGGGAAAAAATTCACCTAAATAATTTTTTACACACATCTTATGGGAAGAAAGAAGGATATTTATGCGTAGAAGGAATATGTCAATGCTGAGCCAACTAAAGCAAATTTTCCTTTATATGAGGTCTTTTAATAAGCTAGTAGACACTAAGAAAAACTCCGGCTACTTCATCTTTTACATGTCTAGAAAGAATAATTTAATTTTCATCAGACAAAGCTAAGAATTCAGACAGCATATTTACCATAAAATTAGTTAGCTGATGCTCCTGAGCTTCTCATAGATGAGATCATTCACATTAATTTCCAAGCAGTCATGCATTCAACTGTCAAAAAGGCAAGGGAAGGTGCTCTACCTCAAGTCACTGTCCTTAGCCAATAGCCTAACTGAGCAGGAAACATATATCAGGTACATGAATTCATGCTCATGAATTCAAGTTGGCCCTTCTGCAACTCGTGGTGAATTGAGGTGGGCAGGGGATTAGGTATTGCCTGCTCAGTGAAAAGAGGTTCCACTATTTCATTCATTCTTTTTCTGCTGTATTGCAATCATGGATACACTATTTGTGCTAAAGTTGTACATTTAGTTACTCCAGTTAATAATTTTAAGTCTAGGTCAAACCCATGGTATTAAATGAGATCAATATTCATTGTGGTCCTTGTAATTTAACAGTCAAAAGAATTTTAAAAATACATCTCTTTAACAACATATATTTAATAACATGGTCCACTAACCATAATAAATTTCAGGTTAAATGTTCCATACCTGTTTTGTGTCTGATATTAAATTATTACAGGTTCTGTTGTAAGTAAAATCCTGAAGCATTAACCATATAGATACTACGTGCTATTTTAAAAAGAATTAGTATCTTAGCTCCCAAACATATTAAAATGACGTTAATTTTCTCATTAATTTCTGTTTAGAAAATAGAAACTGAGAAGAATAAGGACAAGTCTGAAGGGGAAATGATTTACTGCAGGAAACAAGATTGGACCAACCCATTGCTGACTTAAAGTAGTGTCAAACACACCCATACCTCATGAGATCTACGTTTCAACGGGTACAAATGTAACACTGTATTTTTGGTATCTCTAGGATGTATCTTTGTTTTTTTTCTTAAAAATACACAAATGCTCCTTTTCACTGAGTAAATCATATACAATTTCTTCTTTTATGTAGACTTGTATCTTATAACTGTACTGTTCATATACTTGGAATTAAACTGTATATTACCACATCCAGCATTAAAGCTTATATGTTTAGTGAAGGTTAGTATGAGCAGTGTTAAGCTGAAGATTTTATGATCGAAAATATCCTTTGAATATTCATTCTATAGTAATAAACATGATTCATTTAAAAAATATACAATGAGTTTGAAACATACATAGCAATTGTTAAGTAATGGTAGTCTCTATTTCTACCTGCATTTGCCTAAAATAGCATTCTAAATGTTGATATAGGCAGTAGGCTAAGAGAACATATACTCTAATGTGCATAAAATTACTCTGGCAAAATGGATAACACATAAAAAAAAAACTTAGTTGTTCTTAAATTAAATGAATTTTGTGTGAAAATCCTGCTCTGTTATCACATGGAACTTTCTATTCATTCCAAGACAGGTAAAATACCATGGTACATATTTATCTTTTCCCTGGGGACAAAATAGTAGGATGAAAATCTAAATGACTGACCAGCACATACTCCAGTCTCAGTTCTTCTGTGCTGCACAATGTAGTCAATGGACTTTCTTCATTCTGCTATGTGATCTGCCCTAATTGCCACTTCAGTGGGACTGATAGGATAGCAAAGTGTGCTTAGATGTCATGAAACGTACTGATTGTTTAAGAAAGTGGATGTTTAGGCTCAACTGACCTTGGTATCTTACTATCTATCTACTTACCCGAATGCAAACAATTCTGTTTTCATTAATTATTTGTTGAAACTTAAAAATTTTCAGACACTGCTCTGTTTCTCGCTTTTTGTCTTCCCCTCTCCGCCCTCCCTGCTGCATTCAGCTGCATCTTAATATCAATTGCACTTAGTATTGGCAACAACTGAAGAGGGGACACACTAAGGTTAAGACTATATTTAAGCTACAATCTTTACATGTTATTTTCAGAACTATCTTGAAAATGTCCATTAACCCAGAATTCTGACCAGTACAAAGATTGTACTTTTTTTCTCCGTTACATATTCAAACACTTTGAAGTAATATTTTTTTTTTTTTTTGGTGATTCATTAGCCACTGCATACTTACCAAGTCATATTACATCTGGTTGTATTATTTGACCTCCTTGTCCCTAATGCCATGTTGGTTAATCTAGTGGGTGCTGACATTTGATTGAAATACAGGTTTGAAAGGAGCTGGAAAAATCCCATTTATTGGCATATGTCTTGAGTTTGTGTGAAGCTGTTTCTGGTAATGGGGAGGCAATGTAAAGACGGCTCTTGCAAGAAGTTGCTCAAAACTTTCCCTGGCTCTGAGTCAGATCCACTTCCAGGACTTAGCCAATTGGGCACCCCTATGATCACATTTCAGAAAAAGAAGTCAGAAGAGGAGGGGAGAGGGGAGGAGGTAGAGAAATTAGGAGCAGGGAGCTGAACCCTATGTGGGGTTGAGGGAAGGGCGAGAAAAGGGGATTTTAAAGTGCTGGTTGTATTTTTTCTCATCATCCTGCTCTGCTTTTACTTTCTGTCTGTTCTCTTTCTAATAGGTAGTAGAAAAAACTTTTATTACTTTTTTCTCTGAGTAGTCAATTCTGTTTTGCTCAGAATTGTAATCTGAAGTAATCAGGAGCCTTCCCTGTCCTTGTCTTGATCCACAAGATCCTGACATCTATCATTTAGATATTTGTAAATATTAATAAGATCCCCCTCAGTCTTCTTTTTTCTAGACTAAACAGCCCCAGTTCCCACAGCCTTTCCTGTATGAAAGATGTTCCAGTCCCCTGATCATCTTGATGGCCCTGTGCTGGACTCTCTCCAGAAGCTCTCTGTCCCTCTTGAGCTGAGGAGTCCAGATTGAGCTGAGGAGTCCAGATTGAACTGAGGAGCCCAGAATAGAATACTAATAGTAGAATACTAATGTGTCTTGACTTTCTGACATCACTGACATTTTACTATGCTTTTAAAGCAACTTTAAAACAGATTGTGTACACAGATTGTTGAGTTTTCAAATATCTCAGATTTCTGCTTTTTAAAATACATAGGTTACATGATTAGAATAGTGTCTTCACTGATTTTTCCTATAAGTGTAGTCTCCAAAACCACAAAACAGGACCCTTATTATTGTTTCTTCTACTACTACTANGAGGGGAGGAGGTAGAGAAATTAGGAGCAGGGAGCTGAACCCTATGTGGGGTTGAGGGAAGGGCGAGAAAAGGGGATTTTAAAGTGCTGGTTGTATTTTTTCTCATCATCCTGCTCTGCTTTTACTTTCTGTCTGTTCTCTTTCTAATAGGTAGTAGAAAAAACTTTTATTACTTTTTTCTCTGAGTAGTCAATTCTGTTTTGCTCAGAATTGTAATCTGAAGTAATCAGGAGCCTTCCCTGTCCTTGTCTTGATCCACAAGATCCTGACATCTATCATTTAGATATTTGTAAATATTAATAAGATCCCCCTCAGTCTTCTTTTTTCTAGACTAAACAGCCCCAGTTCCCACAGCCTTTCCTGTATGAAAGATGTTCCAGTCCCCTGATCATCTTGATGGCCCTGTGCTGGACTCTCTCCAGAAGCTCTCTGTCCCTCTTGAGCTGAGGAGTCCAGATTGAGCTGAGGAGTCCAGATTGAACTGAGGAGCCCAGAATAGAATACTAATAGTAGAATACTAATGTGTCTTGACTTTCTGACATCACTGACATTTTACTATGCTTTTAAAGCAACTTTAAAACAGATTGTGTACACAGATTGTTGAGTTTTCAAATATCTCAGATTTCTGCTTTTTAAAATACATAGGTTACATGATTAGAATAGTGTCTTCACTGATTTTTTCCTATAAGTGTAGTCTCCAAAACCACAAAACAGGACCCTTATTATTGTTTCTTCTACTACTACTACCTTCTTCTAAGGAGTTTCTCTCCATTCATTTATTTATTTTGTCATTCACTGGGTACACTTCTCCACTCTTAGAGGCGTTTGCTGTCTGAATTTACTAACATTTGAACACCAAAAACATCTTTTCATTACAGAACTGCTATTTACTCTTTTGTTCAGTGATTATGAAGAAATGATAACTCTATTAACCCTTCTGTAAGTAGGGATGCAATATCCATTTCCTTCATTTATGTATATATTCATTTATACACAATATACACCAAGAGACTGTCCCAAGGCTGTTCCATGAGTAAGGAACACTAAATTTTCACTGAAATTTCTGAAGAAAGATTAAGGATTTTTCTTTTTAAAACTTTAAAGGGAATGGGGGCTGTAGTTAGTTTGTGACGCATTACTTCTGCTATTCCTTCCTCCTCAGGGGAAGAGGACTCTTCCCACTACTTCTGTGCTCCAGTGTGGAATCCCTCCCACAAAAGACAGTCCTTTATGAATCTCTCTGTTGTGAGTCCTTCCATGGTCTGAAGCTCCTCACCAATTGCTTCAATGTGGATCATTTCTGTCGCCTGTAGCCTTTCAGAAATATTCTGCTTCAACATCACCTTCCCACAGAATTATGGCTTTCTCCAGGCAGAGCTACCTGCCCTGCCATGGGATCCACTATGACATGCTGGCAGATTTTAACCTTGTGGGTTGTAGGGGTACAGATGCTTTCTTACTCTGTGATGCAGAGGAGTATCTGCTCTGGCACATCTCCTCCCCTCCTTCTTCATTGACCTTGGTGTCTACGTGGTTGTTTCTTTCCTATCCCACTTCCTCTCCTTCCAATTCCTTCTCTCACTGTACATTTTCCCTTCTTAAATAATTATCTCAGAGTTAACAGATTGGTTTGGCCTTGGACAGAGATCGGTCTGACTTTGAGCTGTGGAAGTTTCAACTTTTTACATGGGCTACTACTGCAGCCCATACCCTGCTACCAAAAAAAGTCCTCTACACAAGTCCAACACAACTACAAAGACTTGTCCTTTTACTATGTTTACCTATACCAAGAGGTCTTGATGAAATCCTTAGAACTTAGATTGTGTATGAAGCAGTTACTGGTTTGCTTTCCTATTGCAATGTCTTATTGACCATAAGAACTGTATCATATTGTTTATATTAGATGATGGGCTTGAAATACAAGAAAGAAGAATTATATAATGTCATATAGCCAAAAACCCTGGAAACCAGTTTTATCGTGGGAACATGACTCCTGTGAGGCTTATGGCTTGTGCATTTCTTATACTGTGTTGTATTGCTGTCGTACTATAGCCTATTTATAGGCCTAGTTATAAAGTTCTCAGTCACAACAGCCTCATCAGCCACATGCTCAGGAATACTTGATTTCTGTTGAGCTGTTCAAGTAAGGAAGAAACATGACACAGCTGTGAGTTTTTTTCAGATTAATTGTTACCAGATATGCAATATGTTGATTTTACCTATTTAAATGAAAAATATTATGTGGATTATGAAGCCTCAGTGAGGTAAAGTGAAAAAAGATTGTGAGAGAGTCCATTGCTCATGGACTTGATCTTCATTGCTTAATAAAAATTGTGTCCAAAGATGCAAAAATCTCAGCTCTGAGGTACTGACCTTTTGTAGCTATTTTTTTCAGGCCCTATTTCTTACCAGGTTGAAAATTATTTCTTCTTCTCAGCTTTTCTAGGAGTCATAAATTAGAAATCTTGCTTTTGTGATCTCTCTGGAATATTCTCAGACTGATATATTGCAAGCAATTTCACATCTGGGCTTCAAACTGGCTATTATCCAAAAAAGAACTTTAATGAATTTCACCTACTTATTATCTCTATCCAGAAACTATGTTTTCAAAATATTTATGCCAGCCTTAACAATACATGTACATCATTCTCATGTCATTTTTAACCAAAAATGTGTCTTTTGCAACACAAAATCATCAAGAGAAGTAGCTAAGGAAAGTCCAGTAAAAGTCATATCCAGTGGTATTTATGTAATACAAATAATTATGTTTAATCAGCGGTGAGTGCCCTATACAAAAGACTGTATTAAACTTAATGGTCTAAATGGTTAAACTTAATGGTCTAAAACCTGAGATCATAACCTGGCTGAGCTCCACCCAAGTTAATGTATACAGAAAGTTTTATATCATATGAGAATCTATCTGTCCCTGAATTCAACAAAATCATTGTTTGGCTCTTAAATCTCTCTTCTTTTGGTCCCATTTACCACAAAGCACTATATTCTACGTCAAGTGTTACAACGTCATTGAAACTCAAAATTGTAGACTAAGAATAAAGTAATTGCTTTTCTTAGAATCAAGACTTTTCCTTTGTTTTAGAAACATCTTTGCACAGAGGTACCTCTGCTATTTGAATAAACAGTCAAAAAGTACTAATGGTAGATGAAGAGAAGTCTTGCAAGACAAACTTGATTTCTTCTGTTCTGAGATACGGGCTGAATGTCAAGGAAAGATTCTCAGCAGTTTGTAAGGAGTTGGATTACAATCTCAAGAAAATATATGAGGAATCTCTTTCCAGACATTTAAAATTAAACTGAACCACATACTTAAAATTGTGCTTCAAGGAACAATAGTTTTTAAGCATGAAAATAGAATAGAAGATGCAGATTTATTTCACCTTATATTCTTTGATTCTCATGTTATGTTCTGTTGTCATTTTGTTCTAATACTGCACATTATTACAATGCTGTTGGAAATTTTAGTCCACTGAATTAACTCTTAATATATTTGCAATGAATGAAGAGTTTCCTTTGCTTCTAAATGTCTTCCTAAACACAAACTTCCTATCTCTTTCAATTTTTTTTTAAGGTTTTAATGCCAGGAGCTTCAGCATGGTGAGTTGTAGACAGAAATTTTTGGTCTTCATTATTTGATTAAAATTGAATTTTTTTTTAGGAGCTGTGTTCTTTAGAACCCTCACTGCTTTAAAATTGACTTGTCACGCTTCATTGTTTCAAAGTACAGGGCATGTTTTCCTGTTTTACAGTATGAAGAAACATATGTATAGATTACTTTTCCCATTAAAATTATTCACTTAACAGGATTGGATTTTATTGCTTTATTGCTCCTGGTTTGTTCACGTTGACCTTTTCTGCATTTGAGAATAACTTGTTTTAGAAATGAACTTTTTAAGAGCTTAAGTCGTCCTGTAGTAGATAATTATATTTTAAATTGTTCACAAGCTCCGTAGTAGCAGAACATCAACTGATTGGTATAAGAATCCAGCAGTAATGCATTGACTGCTGGGTTCATCTATTAGTCTGTCCTCCCTCTAGCAGATGTATATACTTGATTGTGGAGCAAACAGGAACTTAATCATTGTGAGTAATTTAAAGCTATCATGGAAGCAGGGAATCTTCCCCCTTGCTTGCAAATAGCCCACACAGTATGTTACTGTGCAAGTACTGTGTTGTGCTATGTTTTGATTTGAAAGAGCAGAGTGTGGTGCCCTAAGTTTTGGTTTCTAATATGTCTCTGTATCTGGGGATGGATGAACCCCTGGTCCTCACCAGAGAGGAGACCTGAGCACAAATCATGCCATGGCTATACCCAGAATGAGGTGTGTCGTGCACTGAATGACACGTGGATGATGACACCTGCCTCCTCTATTTCTCCACATGGGGAAAGGTCAGCCATGACTGCAAGCAAAACACTACTCTGATCAACTATACATCTGTGCTTCAGCCTCAAGCAAGACATTGCTGAGCTTCTGGCTGCATTTCTCCCCTTTTAATGTATGTCCTCACTGTGAGCTTATAGGATTTTTGTTATCATCCAATGTATGTCTCCTACTGATCTTAACCAATTAAAAGTAATTACCTTGAAAACTGAGTTAATGCAGACATATCTGTAAGTAATGCCATAGAATCAAGAAAGATTTGGGTTGGAAGGAACTTTACAGATCATCTAGTTGCAACTCTGCTGCAATGGGCAGGGGCACCTTCCTTTAGATCAAGTTACTCAAAACCCCATCCAGTTTGGCCTTGAAAACTTTCAGGGATGAAGCATCCACAATCTCAATAGACAAGCTGTTCCAGTGTCTCACCACCCTCACCACATAGCTTGGTGTTGTTGGCAAATTTGCTGAGAGAGCACTCAATCCCACTGTCCATATTGCCAACAAAGATGTTAAACAGCTCCAGTCCCAATACTGACTCCCAGGGAACACCATTGGTCACCGGTCTCTACTTGGACATCTAGTTGTTGGCCACATTCCAGCCAAGTCCTTATCCACCGAGTGTACAGTCCTTCAAATCCATGTGTCTTCAATTTAGTGACAAGGATGTCATGAAGGACAGTGTCAAATGTTCTACACAAATCCAGATAGATGACTTCAGTTCCTCTTCTTTTATCCACCAATGCTGTAGCCCTGTCATAGTGGTCACCAAATTTGTGAGGCACAATTTACCCTTAGTGAAGCCATTTTGGATGTCATCAATCATCTTTTTTTCCATGTACCTTGGCATAATTTCCAGGGAATCTGCTTCATGATCTTTCCAGGCATGGAGGTGAGACACTGACCTGTAATTCCTTGAGTCTTTCTAGATTCTCTTTTTACAATTGGGGGTTATGTTTCTCCTTTTCCAGTCAGTGTGAACTTCACTGGACTGCCATGACCTCTCAAGGACAATTGATAGTGGCTTAGCCACTTTATTCTCAGTGTCTGCAGGACCTGTGGATGCCTCTCATCAGGTTCCATGGATTTATGCACCTTCAAGTTCCTTATATCTTTTCCTATGGTGGTTTGTTTTTCATTCTTCCAGTCCTGCTTTTGCCTTTTGCTACATGGGCAGTGTGGCTGGAGCACTTGCTAGTGACAACTGGGGCAAATAAGTTATTAAGCACCTGAGCCTTTTCCACATTCAAAGTAACAGGGTTTCCTGTTTCTTTCCAGAGGCGACCTACATTTTCCCTAGTCTTCCTTTTATCACCATCTTAGCTTTTCATCACCTACAGAAGATTTTCTTTTTGTCTTTGATGTCCCTGGCCAGATTTAATTCTATCAGGCCTTTAGCTTTCCTAACCTGATCCCTGCTTGCTCAGGCAATTTCCCTGTGTTCCTCCCAGGCTACCTGTCCTTGCTTCCACCCTCTGCAGGAGTTTCTTGTTCATCTATGCAGTACTCTTGAACTTTTGGCCTGATTTCCTCTTTGCTGGGCTGCATTGCTCCTGAGCTTGGAGCAGGTGATCCCTGAATATTAACCAGCTTTCTTGAGCCACTTCTCCCTCCAGAGGTTTCTCCCTTGGTACTCTGACAAGCAGATGTCAATGAAGAGGCCAAAGTCTGCTTTCTTGAAGTTCAGGGCAGTGAGCTTGTGTGTACCCTCCTTGCTGCCCTAAGGATCTTGAACTCCACCATTTCACGGTCCCTGTAGGCAAGGCTGCCCTTGAGTGTTATGTTCACCACCAGCCCCTACTAGTTGATGAGGTCCAGTATAGCACCTCTCCTTGTTGTCTTCTCTGTAACTTGGAGAAAGAAGTTATCAAAACATTCCAGGAACCTCTCTGTTTGCTTATGCCCTTCTGTGTTGTGCCTCCAACAGATATTGGAGTGGTTGAAATTTCCCATGAAGATCAGGGCTTGTGAACGTGGGTCTGGTCCCATCTGTCCACAGAGGACCCCATTCATTTGATCTTCCTGGTCAGGTGGCCAGTAACAGGACCTCACTATGTCATTTGTCCCTTTCCTTTCTTTAGTCTTGACTCATAAGCTCTTGGTTAGGTTTTCATCCATCCCTAGGAAGAGCTCTGTGAACTCCACCGCATCATTGACATAGAAGACAACACTCCTGCCTCATCTCCTTTCCCTAATCTTCCTCAAGAGCTTTTATCCAGCCATCAGAATAATACTCCAGCCATCGGAAACATCCCACCATGTCTCTGTGATGCCAATGAGATCTCAGACTGCAGATAAATGGACATCTCTGACTTCTCTTGTTTATTCCCTGTGCTACATGCATTTTTCATAGAGATATTTATGCTGGACTCCCGATGAAGATGATTTGCTGTCTGGAGTGACTGGAATTCCTTTGTGTTGCTGTTGAAGTGCTCTCCTGATGACCTCTGGTCTCTCTTCAGGCTCAGGGCATCTATTGCTGGCAATGGAATCAAACTGGAAGAAGTGGGATGGATTGCTGTCCTTCTCCCCTGACAATAGTTCAAATCTATGTATGGAAAAGTTTTTTTAATCTTTCCTTGGTACATTTTTCATTACTATTTTTAGTGGAAGAAGGGAATTGGATTTTGTAGGAAGTAATGACCTTTGCCTGCAAGAGCTTCCATCTGAATTTTGAGATGATGCTACAGTGGCAGTGTCTAAAAGTAGAACATAAGTAGAGGTTGAAGTGATAGTGAGAGGGATTGTGATTTATGAATCCATTTCAGCCCACTGTAACACGTTTTGGGATGCTGAAAAGGAATTCTCAATGAGTCAAAAGAAAGGGTCAATACTGCAACTTGCAACACTAAACTAGAAGGTCAGTAATTTCCAAAACCACTGTCTGCTGCTGTATAGTTTAAAAGACAGAAAAAGTGTCAGATATGCAATTAAAACACTGAAACAAAGAGATTTAGTGAATCTCATTTATAAAAACTGCATTAATACATATACTTACCAGATAACTGCTCCCCACAAGAATCGTAAAAAGCACAAGACAACTTTTATCCTTGTAACATTTATAGTACAATGTAAGTACTCGATCAAAAGTGTTAAGTGGTTTGTTTAACTAGAAAAGCCATTGTGGGAATTATACACTGCAGACTCACAGGGAGTGTTTCTTTGATAAGATCACTGGATAGTAGGGCCTATATTGTTGGATTATATGTATGATTTACAGATGCATGTTGATGAACATATATTGTGTCTTAATGTTTCAGAGTATTCACTTGTTGTCAAAGCTTTTGAGATTTTTTTTTGGTAGTACACACTTTGAAGGAGTTCTAAAACCTGTAAGATAAGAGTCTATGTCTTTGTAAGAGCTTGATCATTGTCATTGGGACTGCCGAATATTGTTGTTAACCTGCTAATGCCAAAACAGATTTGATGAAATAAAAATAGAACAGAAATGGGGAAGAAGGAACAAAATCTATATTTTTACCAAAATAACATTGGACATTCTTTGTGAAACAGTCAATTGAGAGACATTAAGGATTTCTGTCATGATAAATATGTGCATCTGAAAGAGAAACAGCATATGCTTTAAGAAAGTGTGACATTATAAACAGTACATTGATATGAACACTGAGTATGCCTGTTTGTATTTTTTCTTTTAACTGAGTTGTATCAACTGAAAAAAATTACCACTGAATCCTATTCAGAAAGAACTTCTGATATTTGTAAGCCTTGTGGTATGAGAGTTGTCAGATTTTGTCTACTTGTCCAATGTGGTGGTTTAGGCCAACATCCACCCAGTCATACTATTACTCCCCCTCCTAAGCTGGACAGGAGAGAATGAGGAATATAACAAACTGCTTGTGAGTTGAGATAAAGACGGAGAGATCAAACTCGGCAATTAGCGTCACGGGCAAAACAGACTCCACTTAGGGAGAAACAGGTTTGATTTATTAAGGAAACAATAAAAGCAGGGAGATGAGAAACAAAACCATCTTAAAACACCTTCCCCCACCCCTCCACTTCCCGGGACTCCCTTTCCTTCCCCCACCAGCGGTGCAGGGGATGGGGGATGGGGGTTGCAGTCAGTTCATTACAGATGGACTTTGCCGCTGCTGCTTCTCAGGGGGAAGCCTCCTCAC
>WBNH01009224.1:33427-92573 GCA_013401255.1 Urocolius indicus | reverse complement strand
TTTTTTTTTTTAAAGAAGCCACTCCTTTAGCCTCCCTGCTACTGAAAAACCTGACCCAGGCCAAAGCTACTACATCCAGTGAGCTCTGTGAATCCAGCAAGATTAATGGAGTTACAAGAAATATAAGAAAATATCTCTAGACTTTCAGCCTTCTTATGAAGATCTGGTTTCAGTGTCAAGCTATTTCTTATCCTCCCAAGAACGGACCTCCCTCACTCTAGGTAAACAATCAATGCTGTACTCTGTTGAGATCGTCTAACAGTCTAATAGTCTTGCTAGAAAAGGCAATCTGCATTGTGTTATTTCTTCATATATGATTAATTTATGAAATTTATGAACTTGAGGGAAAATATTTGAAATCTAAAATCAGAGTGTTTCTTGAAACAGATATGCAACTATTTAACTTGAGTGAGCTCTATCAGTGTTTGTCACTCATAGAATATTTATTTTCTTTTAGACAATAAGAACAAATAGATGCCTCAACTTATATTCATCAGCAAATTAAGTGAAATTATTTAGACTTAATGAAAAACAATGTAAGTGCCTGAAATAAGAAATACTCATTCAAATTTTTAAACTTCAACAGAATTACAAGAATCAATGCCTAATACTAGAATAATTTAGGTGAATTTAACAGTGAGCAGTCTCTCTGGCACTCTGACTCTGAGACATACATTAGCTACATAAATATATGAACGATTCATGCATTGTAGAATATTATATAAGATAATGGAATATAAATTCCCTGAAACAGTACTCTGTCATTAAAACTAATCCTCAAGAACAAGAAACATTTCTGATGTATAGCATTACCTTCATACAGATTGCACATAGAATAGAATAACACCAATACATTGTAAATTAAATTATTTGTTACTTAGAGAATGCTAGAATCAAAGTAGAGAGTGTGTTTGTTCATGTCCATTCTGCTTATGCATTCTAATCCCATTTTATTTTTGTTGTTTTCCCCCTTGCAAGTAGCATAGGGTTTATGCAGGATGCACAATGCTGCCCTAATGAGCACTGCTGTGTAGCATTTGGCTCAACACTCTCTATCTCCACAGAGTCCAAACTGATTTTCCTCATGGATTTTTCTTTGAGACTTATCATATTCACAGATGAGTGGTTCATAAACAGTAATGTCTGTGTTCTGACAACACTATGATAAAAGGCTTTATTTTTATCTTTTCTAAACAGATGGGGACTGATAGGCACAGAGGTTATTGTCTAAAGACCTATTACTTTTAAGTTGTTTAGCTTGGAGCATTTGGGATTTATCCTGTCTGTCTCTAATATTGCACAGCATTCATATTTTTCAGCACAGTTCACACTGATTTCATGTGCAGTCGTGAGTTTACAGCAGCTCTGCAACTTAGATAACTTAAGTCAGACACTCAAAAAATAAGGAACATACAATTAGAGTGATCTTCACCAGCAGCTCTTGGTATATGTTTACTGCTTCCTGTGGCAAATGAACTGGGAGACCAGTGGCAAGACTTTCCTTCATTGCCGAATCATTTCCACATTATGTTTCATCCTTTGACCTGATCTCTTCTGTGTAATCAGTTTTCTTTTTCCTGTGACTTAGTGGAAAAAGTCTTCTTAAAGTATGATTTTAACGTGAAAAAAGGGGCTGAACTAGGTTTAGAAATGTAATCATGCTTCTGTGCCTTTCTACGTGTGGTTACTTTAATTTTACTTGTTCAAAGACATTCTTTCAAAACAAATTTTATATGTGTATGCCAGCATGTATGAAATTTCCTCAGTTTTGCTATCTGTTTGTCATTGTGGGTTTTTTTTAAATAAAATGAATTATGCTGACATCCATATGAATCATCAGCACTGTTGAGGCTTTTCATCCATCACATAAATTTCTGTTATCTGAGCTAATACAATAGCTGATAAAGTAGTAAGCTGTAATTCTCTATGATCTTTCATGAAAGGATGAAACTGTTGGAAAATAAAATAGAAAAAAAACCCAAGACTGAACTATCTTCCTGCTTGTGGAGTGAGCACATACCATAGGCAGAACTTCAAAACTAACTCTTTCTTTCTTGTCCTACATTAAAATAGTGGCAGCTACATTAAAAATATATCCATAATCAACAAGATATTTTCATTTGGTCGTCCTCTCTGAAATGGCTGATTATCCCAAAAGGTAATAAACCCAAACTTAATAGATATAAACCATATGGAAAGTCTTACCCTGACTTTTCAAATTTAATAAAGTTGCAAGTTATGGGAAAATGGATCTAAGAATGAAAAATACTGGTCTGTTAACAATGTTTTCCATTTTATAACGGGAGTAATTTTTTATTGGATAAAATGTACTATAAGCTAATATACTTCTATATGGGCCTCTTCCATTAAGAGACATAGAGAATAGTCCTGTCAGATATTTTTTTCAGGCATAAGACTATCTCAGGTCTTCTCTGTGATAAGCAAATATGGTGGTCAGTCATGAGGTCTGAACTTTTCTAGAGCATCTATATGGGGAATAACATTAAATGGATCATTCAGAAATTGTCCCAAGATTTCTAATAAAGAAATCAGTCTTTCAGAAATAACAACATAGAAAACTTTAATGGAAGGTTCATTCTAGGAGAAAATTGACAAATACTGACACCATGTTGCTTACTTTTGGCCAGCAAAGTTTATTTTCTTTCAGTAAGTATTAAAAATGGATGATTCTTCCTAACCTCCTTCAGAAAGTTTATCTGAAAAAGTTTGAAATGTGTGTTAATAGTAGATAGCTATGAATTGAACACACACAACAGTCTCTTAAATAAGAAGGTATCAGCCTAGCTATCTCCATTTCAGAAAAAGACTGCTAGTTATATTTCCAAGTGTAAAAACCAGTATAACAATAACAAAAGTTTACGTGGTAACAATAAGACCCAAAATAGGATACGTTTCAGTCAATCATTTTTTCTTCTCTCACATTTCAAAATGATACTGTATTTCTGATAAGAGGCAATACTTTGATCTCTTAAAAACACATTTAGTGGCTCTAGTAGGTATAATTGGGACATACGAATCTTTTCTATATAAAGATAATAAAGCACTTTAATCTGCCTTTCAACAGGGGAGTATACCTGGGGTTCTATCAAAACTGACATTTTAAAAACGTATAATATTGCTTTGCTAAAAATTGTTCCAGTCAAGTTACAAAATAAATGGCTACAAAAAATATAATGAAAAAAAGATTGTTCACACTGCCATCATTAGAGGCAGTGAATTATCAGTTGGACCAAAGGAGTTTCGAATTGAAGTAATTAGAGGTTGTGTGACATTGCTGTCATTTCAGCAAGATCTTCCTATGCTTCCCCCAGTCTGATTTATTCAGACAGTAAAAGGTGGATGAGTATAGAATTTCTGTTAATATGCAGGTTTGGGGTTTTTATCTGAGCTAGTCTCAAATGAATTTACTTTCTTGACAATAAATTGTATTTTCAATGTTTCCATTAGACATGTCTATTGAAATTTAAACACATAAAAATAGCTAGCAGCACAACTACTTCTGTTTCTTCCTCTTCCCTGAAAAGCTTAATAACTGAAGCATGAGGTCTTGAGGAAAGCAAATAATAACAAAAAAAAAAGGAGTAGGGAATTTACTAAGTTTCTGTTCCATAAGATTTTTACTGCAAAGAATATTGTTTGCCTAAAATTCACAGGAGCTTGTTACAAAGAGAGGAAAAAAGAGTGCACTGCTTTTCACAGCTTTGCCAAAGCAATCTCTAACAGATTAAAAGAAGACATCCCTTACACCTTAAGAAAATATTTCATAATCACATTGTCCATTGAACTTCTATTTAAATGAACCATTGGGAAATCCAGTGAACATCCCTGAATGCAGTGGTTAGTCTCCCTACCTCCCCTGTGAAAAGGCAAATTGGGCTCCCAGGTGCCACAGTTCCCAATCATTCAATGCCTGAAAGTGAAATGAAATTGAAGATGAAACAGTCATTGATCTTGTCATACAGGACTCTTAGAAATCGAGACTGTAAACTCCAACAGTTTGCAGGTGCATAACGCAGTAAAACCGCAAAGAACTTTTTCCCCTGAGTATGAAAAGTATTGCTGGTGTCTTGAAATTCACTATTCTAAACTAAGTTCAGAATTAATTTCAAGCTAGCCACTAAACTAGCACAGAACAGTTGGAAGGACATCTTTGTAGCAAAGGTGCTGGTGGACTCTAGATTTGTATATCCATTTGGAAATAATAAGAAAAAAGTATGAGGTTTTTTTTGTCATTTTAGGCCATTTTCTGTTTTCAAGTTCATTAATATAAAACTGCAATGATTCAGATGACTGCAATGCAACTAATTCAGATTTGCTGTCCTCTAATATTATCAACATAGAAATAATAGAACACAGGTATGGCAAATACTTCGAGATGTCATAATAGCCATTTTTCACTCAAAATTGAGATCTGTTACATCAGATCAAGGTTTTGTTTTGTGCTATTTTTTAAAGTTGGAAGGATTGAAATGGATCATTTTTCTTGGCATTCATTTCCAGTTATTCCCGGGCTTGTTCAAAGTAATTTAAATCTCTCTTCCTCTACTTCAGCTGGCTATTCTTTGTTTTTCCTGTACATGACAAGAAAAAAAGCTTACTCTCTTCTTCTGTATAACTAGTGCATCAGCCCCCAGCCTGTACTGGTCCATGGGGTTATTCCTTCTCAGATGCAGGACTCTGCACTTGTCCTTGTTGAACCTCATGAGTTTCCTCTCTGTCCAACTCTCAAGCTGGATCTCGCTGAATTCTCCCTTTTCCAAGCTATAGGTCAAAATAAAATGTTTTGAATTTTTATACTGAGCTCTTGTGTACGTGAAGCCTCTTCATCTTGGTGTAATTTGTAAATCTAGTAAGCTTATTTCTATTCAAAAATGAAAATGTGAATCTTACCAGCCACTGAATAGAATATCATGAAATCTTATGCAGTATATTTCCTCTCTTTAACTCTGTGCGTTCTGATAATTTTAAAATTAAAATAAACATATTTCTTAATATTTCCAATAAGTAATTTACAGTTAATTAGTCAAAGTAGCATTTGATGGAAACATTATTTCCTTATTATATAACTGCTAAATTATGTTTTAGGCATTAGGTCAAATTACTCCGTTACCATGCAGTTGTGTTATTATGATTACATCAATAAACTTACTGCATATGAATCATAAAAAACAACAAGGTACCTGGTGCCAAATGTATTTTCATAACTCACACATATTTTTTGTGCTTTTGTAATAACACTGTCTTCATGTATTGTTTCTCATTACTGACTCAGCTACCACATAAAACAATTTAATCACGTTTCTTTGCAGATGAGAAAACTGAAGTACCCAGGAGGTTTGCTCCAGCTCATAGGTGAAACAAGGATGTAAATCCTGTTTCCTGAGATGAAGTCTCAGCCAGTGTCTGTGCATAATGAATATAATAAGAATTTCTGTGTGTGTTTTTCTGCAGTAATGTAATTTCTGCTAATGAAAAATATATAAAGATTCATTAACTTGACATTCAACGTTTTTGCATTTTGTTGTTAGCATTAAAAAAAAGCAAAACAAAACCATTCCCTAGACTGTTCTTTTAAAATTTTCTTTCTTTTTTAAAATTTTTTTTTCAATTTTTTTTAAATAAAATATTGTTAGCAATCACTTGTCAGGGTCTTTTTGGAACCTCAAATATCCTGATTAGTTTTTGGTACTTCTATGATTTCTGTGACCCATATGTCAGTGAGGCTATTTAGAGTGTAAAAAAAAAAAAAAAAAAAAGAAAAAAGTGAAGATATTCAGTATGTTGCACTGGCTGATCTGAGGATCTTTTTCCTGCTCTGGCATGCAGTGGTGTTGGCTGAAACAAAGGTGTTTTTATATTATCATCAATGGAAGGCAAATCAGAATAGAATGAACTTTTCTCTCCACTTCCCTCACGAGAGTTACACTACAGCTTGCTTCTTACTTTCTTGTCTACTTGAGCTGTTTCCCTGGGGACCTGTCTTTGTAGAAACATGGTGCGAACATAGTAGTTTTCTCCTTTGGGTATATGCAAGGAAACAAAACTGTACTCTTCAAACATGTTCCTGTTAGTAGCACACTGACATTTTTGTCTTTGGTATTGCTTATATCAGCCACATATCTCTGAGTGTTATTGCAACCTTTTTGCCCTTGAAAATTGGACTGTAGAATGTTTCTTTCACATGTAATCAGCAGTTGTAACTGGGAGGTGAGGAGAGGAAAGCTGGAACAACAATTCAATAGATGATCTCCATTTTTCAAACAACCGATTTCTCCTGGGTTTATTTACGCAGAAGACCTGTGTAGTACTGAGATATCATAGAGATCTCATAGAGATATTAATGAGTCTGCTAAGGGAGAAAATAAATATATGATATGACTCCTAAAATACAAGTTGGACATGTTTAATAAAACAAAATGTTTTTTCTCTTGAAATTGTATAGAAGACATATAAGCTACATATCCTGCTTCACTTCTCAGATTAAATATGGCTTTGATGAGTTGGTTTGTACTGGAACTCAGGAAATTCTTATGTCACCTAATTAAAAAGTATTCGTAAAAAATATTTCCCCACTCTCACATAAATATGAACCGGGTCCACTTTATCTTTTCTCTTTTTTTTTCACCCAGTTTCTAAGAAACCTGCTTGTAGAGTTGAACATCCTTTGGAATCCCCAGGTAAAGAGATCTTCCCATAAAACTGCAAAACACTTAAAATTTAGTACTATTTTACATATATTCCATGAGTTTTATTGGGGCAATTTTAATGCTACAAATTACACTTCAGAAGCTTACAGTATAGCCTCCTACTCTATACCTGCTCTTTAAGGTATTTAATTTAGAATATTTTTCTCTCAATTAATTAATTTCTCTAAGCAGATAGAGCAGTGAAATGTTTTGACTGAAATAAATGGAGGAGTACTTGTTATTGGTGCTGAGAGGCACTTTGAAAACTAAGTTGATTTACTGGAAAATAATGTCCTTATTCCACTGTGGTTTTCGCTCTCTCTTAATGTGCTCCTTAACTCTCTGCTCTTCATACAGAGCAAATGAATATAGAGCAGGGTTCATTCCCTTTGCTTAATTACAGTTGTTCCAAGAGATTCTGTATACCACCTACGTCTCCTTTTGAAAGTAGTTAAGCAGGTGTTCACCATTTTTCAAAACCTGATGCTTTGATGGATTAAAAAAACAACACTACTGTTAATATAGCAGTATGGATATATACACTGCATATATAGTATACTGTATATAGAATAAATATAGTTGCAGGATACAGAGGAGTTTCTGTTCCAGCACATCTCCTCTCTTTCCTTGCTGACCTTGAGGTCTGCATGGTCACGTCTCTCTCCTTCAACTCCTTCCACCACCACCCGTTGGAAAAGAAAGAACAGGAAGAACCTCCTCTTCCAGTTTCTTCTTAAAAAAATGATTGTGGAGGTACCCAATAAGCTCAGTCCCAGAAGTGGGTCTGACTTAGAGCTGGGGAAAGTTTTGAGCAACTTATTTACACTCCCTTCCCCATTACCAGAAACTGCTCGACACAAAATCAAGATTACTATATATAGTATATGTATGTACATGTGTATATATAAATATATCTATAGTGTGTATATTTATCAACACTAAATATATAGCACAAAAGTATGACACATTTTTGCTTTCTCTGCTTTTATATACTTTGTTGCTAACAATACATTCAGCGTCCTGTGCATGGACAGGGCATTTAAATTTAGTTTATATGATAAGAGATTTAAAAATACAGTAACTTCTCTTTGTCTTTGGGCTGCCCAAGCAAACTGAATATTATTTTTATTTAGCACATTTCTTCTTGCTTGTTTTTGTTGGCCCCTGGAGCTGAAAGGTCTAGATTGTTAGTCAGACCTCTGGGCAAAGCTCATTGCTTTCCAAAGAGAAATCAGCCAGAGCAGACATCAACTTTTTCTCAATTCCCCCTTTGACACAGTGAACATGTACCAAGAATTTGAGAGCCTTTTATGTTCCTCTAAGTGCCAAGGACTTCCATGTGCTTTTGCTGGAATATGTCAGAGATGAGCTGCAGTGCATTGCAGGACTGCTCAGCTGTTGTCTGATAAGCTTGGACTAAGCCTAGTGTAGTTCTGCCTGCTCCCTAAGACATTTTCTTCTATCACATAATATAAAGCATATGTGCAATCCAGGTATGACATAAATGGCTATAAAGGAATCAAGATCTTGCCAAGAAGTTGGACAGATGTGGCATATTTTGCTTAGTGTAAAGTTTTCAAAAAGCCTTTATGACTACTCTCTTGATTATTGTTAATGTTGCTAGCTGTATTGCTTTGTGAATTACAACCATATATTATTCTGCAAATTGAAATCATGAAGTTTTCATATGCATATTGCTGAAACTTTTAAAGAATCTTTCCATTATCTGTTATGTGAAGAAAAGAACCATTTTTATCCAACTGCCAACAGCATTTAATTTGCTGGTGACAAATCTTTCTTACAAAGCTGAAATATCTTGTGAATAAAATACTGATCTGAAACTGAAAAATGTATTCCACTACCTATCTTGGTCATAGATTTCTTCTGTGAAACTGGCCTTTACATTTCCTGCTTTTTGTCTAGAACATTGAAACTATGCTTCCTTTACCCAAGCTGGTGTTAAAAGAATATGTATTTATATTTACATGGATTGAGAAAGTGTGATAAAAGGGGAGAGAAGGAAGAAGAGGAAGGACAGAAGGAAAGTTATTAATAATTCCACAGGAAATTATTCTGCTGTGTTTCCTTTTATTCAGAATAGAATTAATTTTGGAACAAATCTATTTTCTAGTCATTGCATTGTATAGTTGTATGCCTTCCATCGAATACAGAAAAAGGATTCACAAATACTCTTCTTTCCTCATAATAATGGCTAAATAATACTCAAAATAATTAAAAATATTTTTCCTTCTTAAATATTTAATCTTCACACCTGCTTGAGTCAATAAAAAAATGCTTGCAAGACAAACAATTCATTAGAAAGTGTCAGCTATACATATCAGTGGTCTTGATTTGACTCTATTTTGCCATAAACAAGTTAATGATGTCTTAGTTTAATACACTCATGCTACATTAAAAAAAAAATCAGTTTCTCTGTGAGACCGGTGATTCTTCTGTAGGGAATAACCTCCAAATGTATGTGTATAGCACAGGAGGAGCTCCAAATTAGAATGATTAATGTCAAATCATTGTTTTTCCTTATAGCCTGAAAATGTTATTTGTAGACTCAGGAATAAGGTGTGCCTTGTTGTGTAACACATGCGTCAAGGGCTTTCCTCCAGGAGTATGTCCTGATACCTGCAGATGGTGAAAAGGCTGAACAAAAGGTCAAGATTTAACTCTGCAAGTATCCTCTAAATCTTGTAAAGGTTCATTCTTATTCCAGTGAGAAATGTGCGTGAATAAAATACATCAAGTTATAAATATTCTGATACAATTTAGCCATCCTGACAGAATGTCTTATTCAGCCATTCCCCTAAGTACCTACAGCCGGATCAGATTGGTCTATCTTTGTGTAAATTCTGTACAGTCCTTCATGGAAAAAAAAAAAATGAGCATTTGTGCAAGGGCTGTAGTATCCTAGTCTCTCTGTACTTCCCAAACTGCAGAAATTGTAAGCCTATACCTTCTGGCAAAGCTCCAACACAATGCTGAGCTATGTGCTCTTCCCAGTGTATTCCCTGAAGCATTTGTGGTGCAGACAATGCAGACAAGGACAGCTGGGACACTCAAGGGAACCCAAGAACATGAATACAGATAGGAATTTTCCCCTGTGTAATGGTTATGTACTTTCAAAATGTCAAAAGTCACCACCTTTGCAATGTGAATACTTCTGGAAAGCATTTTCTTTCACAAAGAAAATAGAATGAAAGTTATTGTGTTGCCTGCCTTATTAACTGGAGCTTCCACAAATCAAAAGTACTCAGCGGTGTGTAAGTGCATGGACAGAAAGATAGGAAATGCAGAACTCCTGTTTTGGACTGCTACTTTTTGGTTTTATTACTGTGTTTACAACTCATTGGGAAGAGATAAAGGAGTATTAAATCTGTGGATGAACACATAGATTTCTACTTACAGTCAGGAGACATTAAAAGAAAAAGCACTTTCGTCCTGCTGCTGTTTGGCTCTTGCACACTCACATGAATAGTTGTTGCTAGAATTGATATCATCTACACATCTTATACAACTTTTCTGCTACTTTGAGCAGTTTAGGAGGGATTTTAGCAGTAAAACTCTGGGTTTTCCTTGGGCAGGGTAATTTGCAATAGGCTAGTGTTTTTTATTTGAATCACCTTCATTCTGGGCACTGTAACTTTGCACAGTGGTAGCAGAGATGATTAGAAGGTGGACCTTGTCTTCATCTTGAAAGATTTTAGAAGCTGATGAGTATCCCTGCTAGGTTGCACCTGCCAATTTATGTTTCTGTTTATCCCTTTTAAATTGCAAGGTTTAAAATTAGAAATCTTCTAAAACATTAATTTACACTGTATGCAATGTCATCATGGATTAAAAGCATGGGGTACAGTACTTGCTCATTCACCCCTGAGAATCGGCAAGTGCTGCTATGGGATTATGGTCACTGATGCTCACCCATTACAGGGGCAGAACGATAAGATCTGGGAAGTAGTTCAGGAAGGCATCCAAAAAATTTAACCCTAATGACCCTAACCCCCTAACCCTAACCCTTTACTCCTACAAAGTAGCATGCTACTCGTGCCCTCAGGGAAGTGGCTTGTTGAACTAGGAGAAATGTTTGAAGTGAGGTAGGCAAAGCAGAAAAAAGCAGTGGAGAAGTGTATTATTCGAACAAAGTGTCTGCTGAGAAGAACAAGGGGCAGGCAATCAAGATTGAGAGGGTAGAAAGAAAGTGTTTTCTAGGGATACTAAAAAAACCTGCACTATGCTTGCTGCAACTATGGACACACCTGCTTTGGATGGGCTGAATGCAAGATCAGTGGAGAAGACATGACCTACATTGACATAGTCCATATAAGGGGCATTTAATTTCAACCTGCCTAATCTAGCCGATCTGAGTTGCTTCTATTGTAATGGTGAGTTCTTTTTTCTGTTGGAAAAAAAATCTGAATTAAATCATGTGGTTGGTTTCTTCTAGATCTTCCCTATCCACCTGAAAGCTAACTTACAGTCTAATCAGAATTGGAAGAGCTAACATTTTGAGGTGTTGAAACAGAAGACATTTTTCCTTAGAAAGAATTTTTCTTTACTTGGAGCTCTTTTTATAAACAAATTAACTTTAAATATCACTACATCTTTTCCTCTCTGTTTTTAATGAAACTATATGACCCTTATGGGAGAATTTTGCCTTTATTCTCTTTTGTTCTGGCAACAGAAAACATACAAGCAAAAGGAGTAAACTCAGCTGAAACAGTTTGCTAGTGCATCTCTGGCCAGATGGCTCGTCACAAGATTTTAAAAATTAAAGCAGTCATATTTATGTGCAATTAATTTTTACACAAGTATGGTTATATTGTACAACAGAGAGGATGATCAAAATTTTTCCATCATACATATTTGAATTTTACTGTAGCTTGAATCCAGCACTCTGCCTCTGTTTTTGTAAATAAATTGGATGAAGAACAGTGTATACTAGCTGTCTAGGGCAATTATATGCCTTAATATTTGAGAAGGATACAGTTTTTACACAGAAAATACCACAAAGGAATCTGAATGACACTCTGCACATCTATGCTCATCTATTTACTGTTGTAAACAACACATTCTCACGTCTCAAAATCCCCTGATAACATTTTTTACTGCTTTGTTAGGTCATATGGTGTAAATAATCACTCCTGCAGTTTCTTCTTGCTAAGATAGCTAGTAGATTTGAAGCTGTGGTCAGGAAAAATGGATGAAGCATCTCATCCCTTGTCTCTTATGAGAGTCTGCGAATCAAAAAATTCTTCCTATATTTAAAGGACCTCATGGATTGCCACTGTGCATTTGGATCCAAATAAATATGTTTATTCAAGGAGCAATTTTTCCTATTGAAACAAGTGAGCCTACATTTTAGAAAATATGTTACTAGGATATGCTCATAAAATCTCAAGTTTCCACATTTATTTTTTCAGGCATATAAAAAAGCTTGAGAATAATATAGAGGACAGATTTTTACTTGAAAGAAGAGTCCTTCGAGCTTATTTACAATATTCTGAATGTAATAATTGAAATTATGTTCAGAAAGAAACTTTTTTTTTTAATTTTCATTTCACATATATGATTAAGCTTCAGTATATAAAAATAATTTTGATAAGCAGCTATGTCTGAAAAGGCAGAAGGGGACATTACATATTTCCAAGTACTGACAGCATTAATGATATATGCTTAGTGTTATATATTTTTTTTTCAAAGTCTCTTACTTGTAAAGTTAAGTCTAAATAGTTGGATTAATTATCCTTTAAAACTAAGAATCCCCAAAGTTATTATCCTCAATAAGTATTTTTATTAAAATTTTAGTTTGGTTAAATACTTATTGAAAAGAAATATCAATATCATGTTTTGATATCAAGTCCTCCAAATCAATAGGATTGTTAATTTGATGCATATATGCTTAGGAGTTAAAGAGACAGCAGTTTTCAATACTGCTAATGTCTTGCACAGTAATACTTGGTGATTCACTTAATTTTTGTGTCTGTTCCGTTATATTGTAGTTGCCCTAAGGATCTTTATTTCTACTAAGCTTTCTTTGGGTAAAATAAATGCACTGCAATGTTTTCTCAAAGTTCTATGAGCTTAGACTTTCTAAAGATATCATTAAACCTCAGACAAAGTCATTAAGGACATAACCCAGCAATGTGCCCTCATGGCCAATGGCATCCTGGGGTGTATTAGAAGGGCTGTGGGCAATAGGTTGAGAGAAGTTCTCCTTCCCCTCTACTCTGCCCTTGTAAGACCGCATCTGGAATATTGTGTCCAGTTCTGGGCCCCTCAGTCCAAGAAGGACAGGGAGAGAGTTCAGCACAGGGCCACAGAGATGATGGAGTGGAGGATCTCCCTTATGATCCCAGGCTGAAGGACCTGGGGCTCTTCAGCTTGAAGGAGACTGAGGGGTGATCTCATTAATGTTTAGAAATACGTAAAGTGTGGGTGTTAGGTGCATGGAGCCAGGCTCTTCTCAATGATGGTCAATGAGAGGACAAGGACAGTGAGTATAAGCTGGAATATAAAAGGTTCCAAAGAAATCCAAGGAAGAATTTCAAATCCTGTGTGACCTAATCTAGGTGGCCTGCTCTGGCAGATGAGTTGGACCTAGATGATTGTTCAAGGTCCTTTCCCACCCTTAAGAAGATTTCTTATCATTTTCCAACTCATGGATGATCTGTCATCTATTCTCCAACGTAGATGATTTAATATCACCTCCAGTTGACTAATAAATGGAGTCTGTCCTGCAAACTTATTAAATTTGCATAAATGTTGCAAAACTTGAGTCTCCATGTTCCAGGAAACAATATTGTACACTCACACCTGTCTGATGGACCTATCTTAACATTATTGTACTTTTGAAAATTACATTTAAGGAAAGATATGTAGTAGACTTTACGAAAGGAGAATTGTCATGGTTTGATGTGATAGCCTTTTCTGGTAAGGGGGAAGGGGCTGTAAAGATGGCTTTTGTAAAAAGTTGCTCGAAACTCTCACAAACTCTGAGACAGACACACTTCTAGTGCTGACCCAATAAGAGGAAGGTTCTTCCTGTTTCTTCCTTCTTCTGCCCCTTCTTCCTTTCCAGCTGGTGGTGGTGCAAGGAGTGGCAAGAGTGAGAGAAACAACCATGTGGACTCCAAGGTCAGTGAAGGAAGAGAGGAGCAGGTAGGCTGGAGCAGACTTCCCTGCATCGAGGACAAGTGAAGTGGTGATTTGTTTGCATTTTGTTAAAGATGCTGCATCAAGGCCAGAGACTAATTTTGCTAAAGAAGACTCTGTGCCACAGTTGGTGACTCACTTCATTAAAGATCCCATGCCAGGGGCAGTGACTATGGCTGGAGGAGGCTGTGTCTCATGGGAGGGACTCAATATTCACAGAAGCTGTAACTGTGAGGAGGATCTCATGACAAAGAAGCTCATTAAAATTATGTCCAGAAGAGGCCATGTCCTGTGGGAGGGACCCTCTATCTGCAGAAACTGCAACTGTGGCCAAGAATCCATACCAGAGATGTTAATTAAGGACTGTGTCCCATGTGAGGGACTCTATTGGCAGAAACCGCAGCTGCTGGCAAGAACCCACACCAGAGAAGTTCATTAAGGACTGTGTCTGGTGGGAGGGATCTCATATCGGAGCAGGGGAAGAATGCCAGGAGTCATCCTCATCTGAGAAGAGAGAAGCGACAGAGCCCATCTGTAAGAGACTGACCACATCCCTCATTCCCTGCCCCCCTGAGCCGTTGAGAGGGGAGGAAGTAGAGACATTGGGAGCAGTGAGCTGGGTCCGAGAAGAAAGGAGGGATGGAGGGGGGGAGATCTTAAAGTGCTGGTTGTAGTTTTCTCATCTTCCTACTCCCTTTTTGTTCTGTTCTGTTTCTTGTAGGTAGTAGAATAAACTTTCTGACTTTCCAAGTCAAGTACTGGAGTCTGTTTTGCCTAAAACGGTAATTGCTAGTGAGCCCTCCCTGTCCTTGTCTTAATCCACAACAACCTTGGTTATGTTTTTCCTCCCATTTCACTGGGGCCTCAGCCATCCTACTGAGGGTGGGGGTGAATGGGGGCAGTGAGTGAGAGACTGTCATGGTGCTGCCGTCCTAGCTGGGCCAAACCACAACAATATTTCTTCTTTTTAAATGTATCAAATAATTTGTGAAATAAAATACTTAACATTTTTTTTCTGGATAATGTGTTGAGGAGAAGCAATATGAGTCTTCTCTGAAACCAAAGGATGTTAGTTAAGATGTTAGACTGTGAACAATCACAAATAACCTTCAACAGTGCTTATATATCACTTTTTTAAAAGATGAAGTTTCACTGGAGAGAGCTAGAACATTTGTATTGAGACCTTAATCAGTTTTCTAAGTGGTGATTGTGCTATAAATTCCTAATAAAGCTCATAGTAGTGTTTACTGTTTTTTTTTCAGGCTGTTCAGTCTGCTTTCTGTTCAGTGAGGTAGATGTTCACTAAATATTTTGTAAAAAATAGCTCAAACAAAAACCTCTACCCATTTTAATGTTGAAATTATATCTAATCTGCATATAAATTAAAACATAACAGATAATGAACCATATATAATGGCCAATTTTTGCTTTTAGCTTTTGTTTTGATTCAACCAATGTTTTGTTTTCTATTTGTACTGCATCCCAAGGGTATCATTGACAATGATCATTTCTGCCTGTTCTCACACTCTAATTTTCAATACTAGAGCAGAGAACAATGTAAACATTGTATTTAGTTTTTGGCAACAGAAAATAATTATAAGATATGTCATAAGTCAAGTGTAGAAAAATATGATAGACAGTGGTGTCATAAAAATAAGGTTGTTGGTTTATTGGTTGTTTTTGAGTTTTCTTTTTTTATATAAATGACTGAAATAGAAAAGAAAGATAGCTAAGCAAACTTTTGACTGGCTTTATGGTCTGCTGTTTGAAGTCTAACCACAACTATAAAATTCAGTAAAAAAATAGTCTCACATGAGATCATTTGTGCCACTGCCAGATTCCTATGGATTGGCAAACGAGTACTCATAGGATTGCTGTGTAGACATCTTTCAGATCATAAATTAAAATGAGTAAGTTTTGGGCTATATGATCTGCTTCATCCCATAGATGTTAGAAATGCAACACTCTTATATATGAATATGTGATTCACAGAGGCAAGGGGTGGAATGGTGGAGATGCCTGAGTCCCCTCACGGGATCACAAGTCCTGATAGCAAACCTGCTCTGGCATGGGCACCTCTCCCACGGACTCCCAGGTCTTGCCAGGAACCTGCTCCAGGATGAACTTCTTACGGAGTCACGGCCTCCCTCAGGCAACCACCCGCTCCGGCGTGAGCACCTCCCCCACGGGCTGCGAGTGGGTCTCTGCTTCCCGGTGGTCCTCCATGGACTGCAGGGGGACAACCTGCTTCACCATGGTCCTCACCACATATCACAGGGGAGCCTTCTTCTCAGTGCCTGGGCACCCTCCTCCCCCTCATTCTCCACTGACCTTGGTGTCTGCGGAGATGTTTTCACATTCTCTTTCCCTGTTGCTGCTGCTGTTCTGCCACTGCACAACAACTTCTGCTCAAATATATTATTCGCAGAGGCGTTACCTCCACTACTAATTGGCCAGGCCTGGGTCAGGTGCAGGGTTCAACTTAAAACTTATTGGCCCTAACCCTGTCAGCTACAGAGGAAGCTTCTGGCAACTCTTTTTTTTTTAAAGAAGCCACTCCTTTAGCCCCCCTGCTACTGAAAAACCTGTCCCAGGCCAAATCCACTACATTGGTACATGATAACAAAAGTGGTGAGACTAAGCGGCAGGGAGGAGGGCTATCTTTTTATTTTGTCTTGGTGTGGATATTGCAGAGAAGCTCAGGTGAAATTCTTTGGAAGGGAAAGAGACTACACTCTCCCTGGAAATAGTTATGGCTTATCACAGTGATGATATTAGACTAAGGTTTGAATGTTCCTCTTTTCAAAGATCTATTTTGCACTTATTATTCTTATTTGGAATACATAAACAATCACAGATGTACTTTTCAAGCTCGATTTTGTGGATTTCCTGCCAATGTCTTGTAGGTTAGGTACAGTTTGTGAAACAGTGATTAAGAAACTGGTCTAGCATCAAACAGAATGTAAAGAAGATTGATTTACAGACTTCTTAGATGCTATGTATCTATAATTCAGCCTCTCCATCTCCTTGTGCATCTATTTCTTTTAGTTTTGTCCTCTCTCCTTGTTTACACAGGTAGTAAGCTGCTTATGGCTCCCATTGTGATCCTATGATATTGAACAGGGTTCATCTCTTATCTCAGTTAGGGCACCTAGGCACTAGTGTAATACACATAATAGTGTGTGTCACTTGCAAGATGAAGTGTGTAGTTCTGCAACCTGGCCTGGTAGTAGCTAGCATAATAAAGAAAAATGGCCATACTCTGGATAGCGAATGGATTTTAACACTAGTACATAAGATGACAAGTAATCCAGATAGGCATTAGTATGGACAGTCTGTAAGTGATGGACAATAGCAAAGTTTCAGTAGTACCATAACAATTTTATGAAAGCCATTACAATGCATTATGGTATTGATCTGCAACAAAATACCCAGCAAGATTCATTAAAAGAATGACATTACTGTATTTTTATTCACATTGCTAAAAAATAGTCCTACAATACTTCCTGAATTTATTCTGCATCTTTTTGCTAGTGACTATGGATAGAGAATGATTTTTTATACATCTTCAGCAATGATTTTGTTGTGGGTAAGGAGACAGATGCAGAACTATTTTTTATGGGTTAAGTGCCAAGAAATATCTGAAATGAAATCACAATCCTTTGAAACTCACCCAGTTTTATTTAATGTGGTAGAGATTTTGTTGTGTGCTAGGAATCCAAGTGGGAAATCTTTTTTAATTTAGGTAAGTTAATCATTCAGGGGTAGATTTACAGAAAATATAGTGTAAGCACAATGACTAAGAGTTATTACATCCTATATGTAGAAACTCAAAGCCTCTCTTCAGCTGTTGACTCCTGCTTCAGCATTTTGAAAAATTACAGTTAACTAAATTTCTTATATCTTTTTTTGGTCATTTTGCTTCTTGGGGGAGGAAAGGAAGGAAATTAATAGCTTCAGGACAAATCTATGCTGTAGAAAGCAGTACTCTGCACAGGTACTCACATTTTGCCTAAACCACTGAGTCTGGAGCATAGTAGTAACAACAATGTCCAACAAAACCTAAAAGATAAACAAAAATGAGTGTTCCTCTGACTATGTGTAATAGATTAAAACTCATCAGTTTGAAAACATGGAGATAAATATATGTTCAGGGTCATTAAACGTGCTTTGTAAATGATTAGATATGTAATACAGAGATAAATGAAACATCTTGAGCCTAGCATTAGGAGATTGAATAAACATTCATAGTTACTTGAAATTAAGATTACATTTCAACGTTTTACAAAAATTTTCCTTAAAATCCAGTAGACGTGCATTCAGTAAGGCTTACACTCCATGGATATGGTGCTGAAGAAGAGAGTACAGTAAATGATGTTGAAAAAGAGAGAGAACTCAGTAAATAAATTAGTTGCCTATTAAAAGATCTGCTCTTCTATGGAGTTTAAGTGAGTTGAGAGGATTTCCAACTCCTAATGTCCATAACAACATGTATTTATTTGTCTAGTTTAACATCAAATGGAATTCAAGAGTTTCCTTCTCCCAGCCAAATCCAACCCAAACTCAGAAAATTTTCTTTGAATGTTGAGATATATACATTTGGATCTAATGAGAGAGGTTTCAGAATATCTCATCAGGGGTAGCATGTTACTTTAGCGTCTAAAAGCAAACCAGTGAAAGATAAAGTAACAGAAGTCACACTACATATACTTAGTGTCTATTTACTCCTGGCAATACACTACTTTTAGTAGCGGGTTACTACTTCCTTCATGTTTACTCATTTTTGTATCTGACACACTATAAGGACATTTTTTTGCATATTTCTCATTGTTATTTCTTTATTCCCTTCCATACAAATAGGTAGGAAAATATTGTTTCCAAATATACTTCTTTACATCTCTTCTTTCCTGTATTATCATAAAATCTTTGAATCATAGAATGGTAGGGGTTGAGAAGACCTTTAGAGGTCATCTAGCCCAATCTCCCTGCTAAAACAGATTCACCTAGATCAGGTCACACAGGAACACTTCCAGGCAGGTCTTGAAGACCTTTAAGGAAGGAGACTCCACAACCTCCCTGGGCAGCCTATGCCAGGGCTCCCTCACCCTCACAGTGAAACAGTTTTTCCTTATGTTTAAATAGAACTTTTTGTGTTCCAGCTTCTTTCTATTGCTCTTTGTCTTGTCACTAGATGCGACAGAAAAAAAGTGATGCCCCAATATCCTGCCATCCACCATTTAGATATTTGTAAACATTAATGAGTTCCCCCCACCCAGTCTCCTCTTATCTAGTCTAAACAGCCCCAGTTCCCACAGCTTTATGACTTGCAGATAACTGAAATAGCAAGACATTAAGTCTTCTATATCTCTTTACTCCCCAGAGTATGTGGGAGACATGAGAAAATCTTGCCCATAAAAGATAACATTGTATATATTTTCTAAACCACCAAGAGAATTCCACTGCAGACATATAGTAGAGATTAAAGAAGAATTAAAAAACCCTAGAATATCTTAAAGAAGCTACAAATGTAATCTAACCCTAAGGGTGTTGCCCCTAGTCATGGCTGTAGAATTTTGAAGAGGTACACTGCAAAACCAATAGATGATATTCCTTTTACTATTTAAAACTTGGCTGACTGCGGTTTTAGCACAGTACCTGTCATGTATTTTCATTTTACAGTACAAGACTTGCAACATAACAGAATATCAGTAAATCCCAGGGTTTTTATGGGTATACATTATTTTTAAAATGTTGTGCTTTTAATGTATGATACCTTTTTTTTTCCTCTAATCTCTTTTTCTCATAGAAGACCATATACCTTTAGACATCATTAATTGTGCAGATCTTAAAAATGAAACAGGCATTCAGCAAATTGTTACCTCTTGAATATTTTAGAAGCCATTAATTGTGAATAGTCCTGTGTAGCAAAGTTAGAAGAAACACTCTATTGACTAATGTCCAGCATACAGCACTGAAGAATTATTTCTATGCATAAAGACAGCATAAAGTGATGTCTCAATTTGAGAGCAATACATTATATTTTTTTGCTATCATAGGAAAAACAGTCCTGTCCTCACCCATTGCACTGTTTTTTTTTCTGCACTCAAATGATTTTGAGACTCTTGAGCTATATTTTCTTCCTTCTTGTATTGTACAAGTTACTGTCTCTATCTGACAATTCCTTTTTTTTTTTTTTTAATTGGCAAATTGTGAAAAAGAATCATGAAATCTAACAGCATCATGACACCATCTGATCTCCTTGATCAGTAGCAGTTTCAATACCTCGCAATGATATTGTGTAAAACTTTCTTTTCTATTAGGTAGGAATATGATATAGCTATTGTTCCAAATGATTGTCTGGACTCAAATGGGCAAACTGTGAACGGAACCGTCTGTTGTCTTTCCATTAAATTGGTGGGTTATTTGTAGGGGAAGAGCTGGAGGGAACAAATAAATATTTTGCAGATATAAACACTACAACTCAGGCAGTTAAAAATAACAAATAATAAAAAAATCTACCTCATCATATTAAGTTTAACTTTTGCACATTAAATGAGAAATGATCTATGACTCTGTATCCCCAAAGCTCGATACTAGAAACACTCCAGCAAGGGAAGGATCAGACAGATATATCTCCCATAAGTAACATTTAACTTTTTTCCCCTTATTTTAAGGAAAGGCTCCTTATTTGAAGGAATGGTCCCTTGATCTTCCAATGCTCTTTCCAAAGGAGTAGCCTTTGGCTAAGATAATGATTCTAGTATATAAAACTGACTTTAGGACAGTTGCAATAATCTTATACACAATAATCTTGATGGCAAAACTTATCTTTTATAGAGTCATTAGATTTTTTTTTAGATGAACTCCAAGTAATACCAAAGTAAAGATTGGTTTAACTCAGGTTGGAGATGCAAAGAGTGAAAAAGTCACTGTATCAACAGGTCAAGTAGTGTGGTGGTGACACATGAGAAGCAGCTAAATGTACAAGCTTGAACATGCTATTTCTCCTGACCTTTACTAAATTTGCATCTGTTTCCATTTAAAAGATTTGTTACACCTTGTTTAGAATGATTGTTGATAATTTGTTTCAGTCCAATGTCGACTGAAGATTAAGAGGGAAATAATGACACACGTCTGTGAGAATGTAGACCACAGTTTTAGCACTCCATCGCAATGTGGAAGCTAACAGCTCAAACCACTGTATGTTTCTCACACTTTATACTGCTGTCATATCACATAAAGAGAATTTACATTTCATTGTTCATATTCAATTAGCAAGGACAGTCAGAATTAGCAATAATAAATGCAGGAAATAAACACTAAAGCAAAGATTTTTAGGTGACCTGCAACCTTGCCGATCTACTTGTCAAGGTTAGAATAATGCTTTTAAGTCTTGGCAGGAGAATTCTTGTCGTCAGTTGCACTTCCTGGAAATTCCATTTAGGAATCTAGCAATCCTCAACACTGGAGACAGGGAACTAAATGAGATGAACTATTGACCTGATATACTATAGGATACATATCTGTACACTCCCTACAGACTCGTGTCTTTGTAGCAACAACTTCACATATTTTTATGGGCCCAATTATGCTTACTTGAAGTTTGTATTACATAAATTCTTCAAAATTTTATGGTAGATGAAGATACAGTTGATATGGATAAGACTTTGTAAGAAAAGTGAGAGGAAACATGACTAAACTTCCTAGACATTTGTTTCTGTTAAAAAACAGAAAAAAAAAATGTTGAGTTGCCAATTTGACTTTTGCCTCTGTAATGATATCTTTTGATCAAAATGAGGCCAAAAAACACCCCAAAGTCTTTGAAATTGTACTCATTACTGTTTTTGCAAAAGAAGTAAATTGTATAACAAGATCAATTGAAAACATTCTTTCACTTTTTTGTCCTGTCAAAACCATTCTGCCTCCACTTCCTCCATTTTATCAAGAATTTTCACCAGAAAACTGTTGTTTGGGTTTGTTTTTTTTAAATGATACTACCATATCTTTTATAGCAGATATTGAGCCTTCCTTTGATTGTATCTCTGTTGTTAAGGTGGTCTTCTATTGCTCTAACAATTGTGCAACTACACTGCATTTCCTTATTAAGTTCAAATTGTTTTGATCTTTGTACTGGGAGTAGTTTTTGGTACATCATACATGTGACTTAGAACTCAGTCTTGCAAATAGTTCTGAGAAAATGAGATAACAGGAGTGGGAGTCTACTCCTGAGCCATTACATCACTGTATTTGGTGGAGAAATATAATTCACACTGCATCTACCATGAAAAGAAATTCCCTTTGCAGTTAAATTTTCCTCCCAGATTTTAGTAGGACTTATAGCCATTGGAAAATGAATTGTATTTTTTTGTTTTGTTTACCTTTTTCTGTTTGAATTTTTGGTAAGTTTGTCTTTTTGGTATTTGTTTGTTTGGTTGGTTTGTTTTGTTTGTTTTTTAATTAAATGATGCCCGTAACCTCTAAATCCTCTTATTCTAAGAAACCACTTTTTTGCGCCCCTCTTCTCCATGGAAGAATTATTAGTCACTAAGACAACTTACACAAGGGCTTTCTTCAATGACTTTGATTTCCTCCAAAAAGCAGATTCTTTTTAGGCTCAGTAATTCAAACTCTCAGTATTCAAGCTGTTCTCTTTCATTCCTCTCCCATCCTTTTTTTCCTCTTGCTTCTCTCTTGATTTAAATCTGTGGACAAAGATCTCACAGGTTTCTTTGTCACCTCCTGAGTCTAATTATGGGAGTGAAGGTATTTCTTTTCATCTGCCACAGTAGACATTTATTTCCCCAAATTTCTGCTAGAGGTGAAAGACAACTCTTTCTTTTACTGATGTGAAAATCAAAGACTGTTATGCAACTATCTAGCTTTATGAACTATCCACTTACCAAAATTTATTAAAAAATATTGTATATATCAATGCAACATGCAATGGCACAATACAGAGAAATTAACCTTTTTACATAAAGGATTTTATAAAATGCTTACCCTGTTGCTGGTGCGGAAACTAATAGGTGTTATCAAATAAGATGACATGGAAAAATACTATAATTGATTTTCTTTTAAAAAAACATCTCTGATTTCTTTGTTATACTTCTTAAAACCTCTTTGTGGTTTTAATTATGCTTAGTGATGCAGTATTCTGTTGCTCATAGATGCTGTAATATACAGTTATGCTGAGGGAATATTACCCATTTAAGAAATAGAATTAAAAAACAATTAAAAACCCAATAATGTTTTGAGCAAATCTTTCCAGTGAAAGTCTTTGTAACACTTTTATTTCATGATTAATGCCAAGTTCAGAAGTTGGTATAGTAATTTATCCTAAATATGGGTTCCTAAACTCAATATCTCTGGATTATATGCATTGTTGGCTTGTACTGCAACTCTTCAGGTAAAATGATTCAAATATCACTAATTTCACTTACTGAAACAGAAGGGAGAATTTTAAATTATTTTCCTGAAATTTTTTTAGTTTCCACACAACTTTCTATATTTTGTCCCTCCCTTTAGTGGTCGGTCCAATGTAGATTAATTCATTAATTGTGTAAAAGCCAAGGAAAAAAAAAAATATTGTACATCTATCAAGCACCTTGGACTTCCAGTCTCATAGATGGACATTTATGCCTTTATGTAAACTCATAAGCGCAAAACCTGTTACAAAAGCTCTGAGTTCAGCTTTAGAGACAAACCTGTAAACAGCTCATCCAAAACCGTACTTTTATTTATTATATACATGTATCTGTATATGGGATCATATGTGCACACATACAACTCTTAATATTTGTCTTGCCTGTGGGAATGAAAGAAGCAGATGCAGTGCCCCATGCTACTGACAAAGAGCTGATAAAAATTTGCTTTATGACCTCGGTGTGCTGGAGGCATAACAAAGCAATTGATATACACAGATCACAGCCCATGCCTGTCACTGTACAGGAAAGAAAGATGGAAAATCACTTAATCTACAATTCTCAACACCATTTTGTAGATCAGTGTCCTAAAAGACTGCAGTACTGAGAGAATTGTTATAGTCTATTGTGCAGTAAGTCTAGCTGAAAAAGTTATGATATTCTTAATAACGTAAATAAGTGCGCTCTTACATCAAGTAACTTTTAACCACATGAAACCACTCAGGTGTTTCAATGTGGAAAAATCAATTCTTGTAGATTAAGACAATAATTTGAAAAGTTACAACATATTTTAGTATAATATGAGCTAAAGAATTTTCTTGCAACAGGGCACTTTTTCTTCTTGTTGCTTTGAAAAGATACTTCTTAAGTTAATTATTTGAACATATTCCATTAACAAATGACATTTTAATAAGCATTTTCTGAGTTGGAGTGCTGGAAAGTTGATAATCTGATAGAGCTTTACAATTTTAATTAGGCTTCTAAGTCATACTGGTGATCTCAGGAAACATTTCTTGGACTTGGCAGTGTTAGCTTTACAGTGGGACTCGATGGTCTAAAAGATGTTTTCCAATCTAAATGATTCTATGATTCTAATAAATCTGTTTTAAAAATAATAAATCAAATGTTTCCTTAGTTGGAAAACTATTTTATTTTCTTATTTCTTTTTTAAACAGCAAAATTAAAATTTACAAACCTTGTTTTAAGATTATTATGAAACATTAAAAAACAATAAAGAAAAAAAACCACAAAGTAATAATGGCTTGTTTCTTTAAGGATTTAAAAGATACTACTGATCTACATTTTTTGCTACTGAAGTGACAGAGGCCAAGCAGCAGTCTTACCAAGCTTAATTTGAAAGGGATTTCACAGCACTAGAATGTTCCTAAAATAAATGTACTATAGAGCATGAAAAGTTCATGATCACCAGCAACTGAGTTTCCCAAATGGACTGATTTTGCTATGACATGGTATGGTATCCTCTTGCCAAACAAAGACTGCAGAGAGATTGAGTTATGTATATATGGAGGCTGAATACTGTTTGAACAGTTAACAGATGTTAACTTTTCGGCTTCTGATTCTTTTCATGTGATCTGTTATAACAAAAAAGTTTTTTGATATATCTGAAGTAAAATTCAATCACTGTGGTATTGCAGTGTCTGTCAAAGGCCAGACTTTTCCTTTTGCAGACACACACAGCAAGTACACACACAGATAAGTAAAAGAGACTATTCTTTCTAAATGAATGCTTGTACAGGAAAATAAAAGAAAACAACATGAAAGGCCTAAGTATTCAAAGCATAGATCCTCTGTACTGCAATAAGCTGGGATTTCACAAGATATCAGAGTAACAGAATTTGCTGTAATAAAGTATGTACCTGATTACCACATTGAAATCATATATTTTCCTTTATGAAGCAAAGAGGCAACTTGCTGAGAGGATAAAAAGAAATATACATACTCCCAGGAAAACCTATGGGCTTCTTTATTTCTGTTGAAATATCTGAGCACTGGATGTTGTGTTCTTACTGTATAGAACAGATGCAGCAGCACAAGTCCTGAAGCATTACAGTCATGCAAGAACAGTCCTGCAAAATCTCAGTAGCCCTGACATCACTCTTCATAGATATTCGTATTGATTCAGCTCATTTTGCATTTGTATGAAAGCTGCTGTTGTGCAGACTCACTTGCATACCTGTACCATGCTTCTAAACAGTTCTGGTTTCATTTGTTTCATTCATGTTAGTACACAATGATGCATAAAATTGAAATTGCTATTCACGTATTGAAAAGTTTTTGCTTAAGCTTTAAATTATTTGTATGTACAGAACTAATGGAAAATAATTGATACACACATATATGTATAGGGGCAAACCTCTGATTCTAGCTTTATTCACAGAGACCATCTCAGTATCTCTGCAAATGCAGTCAGCATACCCTAGGGTGCAACATAGCACTTGCCTTCTGTATTTTCCATTCTTTTGTGGCTGAGGTGCAACTACTGCATTAGTCTCAGTGAAAAGAGGTTGGAGAGAAGCTGATATGCCCAGCATGCAATTTCATTCCATGCTCCTCTGGCAGAAAAGCTGTACTTTCCCCAGTCCCTTCCACACACAGAGCAATGAAGGATGATATTGACAAACAGGAACAGTGCTTGAGATTGAAAGCACTATCCAGAAGGCAGAAATGGCTTCACAAAGGCAGAAAAATGTAAGTCTCCTAGCACTAAAGGAACCATTGATCATAAGTGGCTTCTATTGATCCCTTTCTGATGCCAAAAAGTCCACAGCCTCACAAAGCTGAAATAAATATGTACTTTACTGCAACTGATTCCTTCTTCACATGGATTAAACGGTAATTTGCATTCAGACAAGCTTTGAATGATTCTAACAGTCATCCCTCTATGCAGTGCCTGTGCATTGCAGATCTTTCTGCCCTCTGCCTGAGTGGCTTCACCCTTTTCTTGGCTTCTAACAGATCCTAACAGATCTGAACTGCAGAGGAAGGTGGGAAATAACCCACTGAACTCACAGATAAAATTAGCTTGAATAGACACAATTTATATGAAGTCTTCTTGGATCTTTTGCTACTTGAATCTGGTGAAAGGTGATGTAACTAGATTAATACTGGAAAATCCCGCAACACCAAGAAAAATAAAGATAGCAGAACTCCTCAGTCTTCTCTTTGATAGAGAAGGAGAGCTGATACACAGAACAGAGTTTGCAAAAGGGGAGAGATTAAAGATCTGTTTAATATAACAGTAATTTCTGGTTTGGTATGTAATCTGAAAGCAAACAGTCTTACCTTTGCCTTGCTGAAGATCTGGTACTTCAACTACCTACACTAGGGAAGGTTCCTTCCTGCAGGTAGTGACCAAATCCTAGTGACACTTTCAGTTGAGGTCACTGTAATAAAGATGTAAAGGAGAAATGCATAATCAGAACATGGTCCCATTGTGGGTTACAGTCCAGTATATAAAGACTTTGCTTTACCGTCCTAGGAATAAGAGTACCAGCAATGTCTCTGTGTCTTTGATATTACCTTATGAGTTATTCTGTTGGGTACCAAGAATTATTCAAGACCGTAATTCGAAAATAGAATCATATTTTGTAGTGATTTTGCCTGGGACAGGTTTTTTGGTAGTGGGGCAGGCTACAGGGATGGTTTCTTTAAACTAAGTGTTGCCAGAAGCTTCCCCTCTCATAGGGGTTAGGGCTAGTCAATTCTAAGATGGACCCCACACCTGACCAGGGCCTTGCCAATTAGTGACTGAGGTAAAGCTTCTGTGAATAACATATTTGAGAAGGAGAAGAAGTTGTTTGGCAGTTGAAAAACTGCAGCAGCAACAGGGAGTGAGAATGTGAAAACATCTCCACAGACACCAAGTCAGTGGAGAAGGAGGGGGAGGAGGGAGATTAGGCCCTGGAAGAAAGACTCCCCTGTGACCTGTGGTGAGGACCATGGTGAAGTGAATTGTCTCCCTGCAGTCCACGGAGGACCACTGGGAAGTAGAAATCCACTCACAGCCCCTGGAGGACCCCATGCTGGAGCAGGTGGATGCCTGAAGGAGACTGTGACTCCGTGGGAAGCTCACCTTGGAGCAAGTTTCTGGCAGGACCTGGGAGCCCTGGGAGATCTGGGAGAGAGGAGCCCATGTCAGAGCAGGTTTGCTATCAGGACTTGTGATTCTGTGAGGCCTCAGGTTGGAGTAGTTGGTGCCTGATAGACTTTTCTAACCATGAATGACCCACGTTGGGGCAGGGTGTGAGGAGCTGCCCCCATGGGAGGCTCCATGCAGTTTTTGAGGAAATGTAGCCCATAGGAAGAAACCATATTGGAGAAGTTCATGAGGGACCATTTTTCGTGGGGAGGGACCCCACAGTGTAGCAGTGGGGAGCGTGATGAGAAGAAGCGACAAAGTCCATTTGTAATGAACTGACTGCAACCCCCATCCCCCATCCCCCATCCCCTGTGGCATTGGGGGGAAGGAAGGAGAGTCCCAGGAAGAGGGAGGGATGGGGAGAAGTGTTTTAAGGTTCAGTTTTATTTCTTATCTCCCTGTTCTTATAGTTCTTTTAATAAATCAAACCTTTTTCTCCCTAAGTTGAGTCTGTTTTGTCCGTGATGCCAATTGCTGAGCGATCTCTCTGTCCTTATCTCCACTAACAGCTGTTTGTTATATTTCTCTCTCTCTTCTGTCCAGTTTAGGAGGAGGAGTAATATTATGAGATGGTGGACACTGGGCCACATCACCACATAGTTATTTAACTATGTCTACAAGAATGATCCTGAGCATGAATAGACATTTCCATTTCATGTCTATCCCCAAGAACTTTTGCATCCTCCCTCAATTGTTAAAATAAACCAGAACTCTGCTGGGTCTCAAAAGATCTTTCTAGATACAGGAAAGTGTGGCTTATACACAGATCTATTTGGTAAGGGAAAACTGAGGAGCACCCCTGTGTGATGAAAACTACCAGGAAAATATTTTATTTCTGTTTTTAACTTGAGTAGCTAATGCAAGAAGACTCTCAAGAAGTAGCTGTGTTTTTCCATAAAGCAGAACAACACATGTACATATGAACTAAAGGTAGTTAGGCTTTGTTAGTGTGTGTGCGCGTGTGTGTGTGTGTGTGTGTGTGCGTGTGTGTGTGTGTGTGTGTGTGCGTGTGTGTGTGTGTGTGTGTGTGCGTGTGTGTGTGTGTGTGTGTGTGCGTGTGTGTGTGTGTGTGTGTGTGCGTGTGTGTGTGTGTGTGTGTGTGCGTGTGTGTGTGTGTGTGTGTGTGCGTGTGTGTGTGTGTGTGTGTGTGAAAATGAGCAATTCTTTGAAGAGGGGAGAATTTACCCCCACTGACAGTGTGTTCTCATGTGAATTGACTCTATTTGGCACACCATGAGTATGTGTAAATGGAAGAACCCAGAGGCATTTTCCTGTTCTCTGAATGGATATGCACACTTGCTGTTTCTGGCTTGCACATTGGGATTACACTTATGTGTTTCTCCTTCAGGAGAAAGGCAGGCAGAAACCATAGGTCAGTCTAAAAGATTCTTTTTTTACATATTCAGAAGAGTGTCTAGTGTGAGGTCAGGAAGCTGAATAACACAGTGGAACAAATCTGGTTATAAATGGTATGATCTCCACCTGAGCTTTTGTTGTATCTTAGAAGCCATCTGAAAATTTGCGTACAAACAAATCTATAATATAACACGATAGTGAAGCACATATCCACACCATTCTTCTCCTCCAGTAAACAAATCCCAACTGTGTTTTTTGTGGAGACAGATTGATTAAGTGAATATGAAAAGTTAACCTGGTTAAGCTCCTGAGACAGATATAGTAGATAGGTACGTATTTTCAAGTTAAAAGTCCGTATTGTTGATTAAACATGTCGTAGCTAGCATATGGCTCAGTTGTTACCCAACATCATCATCCAAGAAAGTCAGTAATTCATTCATGCTAGAAATGCTCTCACAGCAGGGGAAACAGCAAGGGTATGATATTTTGGAACAACTGGCACAGCACACCCTTTAGCAATGGAGAGAGCACAGGCTTTGCTGCTCTAGGTCACTCCTTCCAATGTGTCACAGCAGATGTTTTGTTACTCAGCAGCTTAAAGATATAGTGAAAATACAATTGTTGTAAGAATTGCTTTCTCTAGCTTTGAAAGTAAATCAGTTTCAGTAAAGGAAGCCTGAAATCTCATAACAAGGTAAAATAGCTTCCACAATGAAGAACTAACAACAAATCTAGTAAAATGTTTTCTACCTCCTTACCAGTATTAAAAGGACTGTTGAGGAATTATATATACAAGAACCACAAGACTAAATTTTGCTAGTTCCTTCAACAGAAACAGTTTATTCTTTGTCAGGGTGGGGGATTTGAGACCAATAGAACAACAGAATTGGATAAAAGACATTGAGGTGCTGGAGAGGATACAGAGGCAGGCTACCAAGCTAGTAAAGGATTTGGAGCATGTCTCCTATGAGGAACGGCTGATGGATCTGCGGCTGTTTAGCCTGGAGAAAAGAAGTCTGAGGGGAGACTTTATCACTCTCTACAACTCCCTGAAAGGAAGTTGTAGCGAGGCAGAGGTCAGTCTGTTCTCCCTAGTGACAAGCAATACAATGAGAGGAAATGACCCGAAGTTGAGCCAGGGTAGGTCCAGGCTGGATGTTAGGAGGAATTTCTTCACTGAAAGGGTTGTCAGGCATTGGAACAGGCTGTTCCAGGGAGGTGGTGGAGTCAGCGTCCCTGAAGATATTTAAGAGACGGGTGGATGTTGCATTTAAGAAAATGATCTAGTGGTTGGTAGGGCTGGGACAAAGGCTGGACTCAATGATCTTAAAGGTCTATGACTCCATTGACAGAAGAGATCTGTATCAGCCATTTTCAAACACTATTTCTGTGTTTTGGAGGAGAGAATCCTTCAATAGCACCAGTGTTTATGGATAATTTACAGAGAAATGAAGCTTAAGTCATCAAGCCAGAAAACAGAACTAATATTGAAAGTCTTCAAAGAAGTCATAGAGTATAATTAGGAAAATAAAAATCTTCAGATCCCTTCAACCATGAAGTAAGCACTACCATTCAGTTATAGAAACTCCTTTCTCACCTGAGTGCACCAAATAGATTTAAATAGACCGCTCTTTGTGAATGAACAGTCAATTAAGACATAAGTGTAAATTGAAAATAATAATTAGTGAAGGCAGAATTAGAAATGCATCATTAAACATTTTAATTAATACAATGCATTTTTTGTACCCAAAAGAGATGCTAATATTTTTTACTTTTCTATGTCCTCCAAATAATGCAGACATCTCACTGAAATGAGTACAGAAATGTTTTGAATTTGAAGATATTGCTTTAACCTTCTAATCAGTAGAGCTATTGCTAGATTTTGGTATGACTCTACACAGGAGTAACCCCACAATTGAAAAAAAAACCAAAAAAAACAAAAAACTTTTACTGTTTTAGTTTATATTTATTTTAGTTTATTCTTATACTGCATTTAGTTTATTCGGGAGTATTTTAGAGTCTATCAGAAATAATGAGCTCCTTTTTGAAACTTTATAAGCTTCTACCATAACAGAATGAACTGAATTCTCTTACTTCTTGTGATCTTCAGTAGCTATGTTTAATAAACTTTAATTGCAAGTGGAGTAAGTAGTAAGCTCTTCCTATATTACATCTGCACAGAAGCAAATAAAGAGCTGGGTCTATCTGCAGAACCTGTTGAGGCTGTTTTTACAGTCTGTCTGCTGCTGAAGCAGTAAGAAGGAAACTGAGTTCAGGGCAAACAAGTGTAATGGTATAGCTTTATACCTGGAACTCTTTTTAAAGTAAAAAGAATTATTAGAGTATCTAATTTGAACATCAGCATGAGAAAAACCTTACAATTTTGCTATTTCTTAAGTCCATAATTCATTACGATGACTAGGTTAGAGTCTCATTAAATGCTCCTTCATATGAGTAGGTATATTTATAAAGAATATATTAAAGATTTTTGTCTATTTAATTACTTGGAGGAAGAGCTTTTGGAATTCTTTCTCCACAAATGAACTGTGGCCTACTGAAAGCTTCTCCCCATTCACAAGGGAGCCACTATTGATGCAAACTGAAGACTTGGTAGTTCTATTTTGGTGTCCAACTCTTTGCAATTCACAAAATATTGTGACCACTGAAGACCACTCTTGAGATTTTACTAACACTATAGAAATCAATTAACATGATTTTACCCTACCACATGAATATTGATATTGGTTTTTTTACTTGACCAATTGAAATTTTACTGGAAGGAGTAAAATAATTAACTAATAGTAGATGGTAAGATAAAGTGGTGCTCAAATATAACTGTTTTGTGGATCTTCACTTTTGTTGCCTAGAAACCATAATGTCAAGTACATTATTATTGTTAATATAAATAAATCTGCCAGGATTCATTCTTGAGCACCTTCTTCATGCTTGTCATACTAGAAGCCTCCTGAAAACCATGAAATGGTTCACATAATGTGATGTGAAATCTACATGATACAGAACAAAAAAAACCAAAAAAAAAAAAGGGGAAGTTATCCTATATTTGATCTAGCTAGGATGGAGGTAACTTTTTACATAACAGTCTATAAGGTGATGTGTTCTGGATTTAGCTTTCAAAAGGTCCTGATAACACACCAATATTTTGGTTAGTGATAAGCAGTGCTGGCATAGAATCAAAACTTTTTCTTCTTCACACTCTGCCTCGGCCACAGAAAATAGGTTAGAGGTGAGGAAGAGATTAGGAGGTGTCCAGAGCTGGGAGAGCGTACACAAATTGGCCAGAGGGATATTTTATATGATATGATATCATGATCAGCAATAAAAACTGGGACAGATGAAGAGGAAGAAAGGGATTGGTTGGACTTGAAGGTTATGGCTGATCAAAAAATTGGTTGAGATTCAGTCTGTCTGTGGTAGATGGTGATCAATTTCATTTGTTTTGTTTGTTTTTTGGCTCCTGGTGTGTTTTGAGATTTTCTTCTCCTCTCTCTTCATTTCACCTACTAAATTGTCTTTGTCTTGGCCCATGGCTTTTCTTGCATTTACTTTTCTTATTTTCTCTCCCAATATACTGGGAAAGGGACTGAAAGAATAGCTATGTGGGTAGCTGCTGTCTGGGATAAACCAACTATATATGCACAGTATTAAAAGGAAGTTGCTAGTGGGGTGTGTGTATGTATGTGTACCAGAGAAAGGAAAGAGGAATAGAATTTCATTTTTCTGATATAAACTGAGCAAGCAAGCAGGCAAGAGTTCTAGTTCTCAAGGTAGTGAAAGGTAGAAAAGATGGTGAAAAAGTATATTCTGTCTTTCATCTGTAAGAAAAATATATATTCAGAACATTGCTGATCACTTTTGTCCTTATGCTTCTTGAATGTTTATTTTATATTATAAGGGATTTTTCACCCCTAGAATATTAGAATTCCTTTAGAATTTGGAAAGACTAAACTATTGTAGCCCTAAAATAGCTGAAGTATAAATATGTTTACCTTACTGTATGTTTCTCTCATAATTCATGTTATTCATAGATGGCATTTAAAAAAAAAAAGTTGAGTTTTTTTGTTATTGTTTTTTCTTTTTAAGTACTGAGGGGATATGCATTCCCACACACATTTTGATAAAAAACACACAGACTTAATTTGAAATCCTTAGTATAAGTTGCTACATGATCTGCTTTGCATTTGAGCACATTGCTTTTATTGTCAAAGAGAAATAATTCAGAATAATTCATTAAACGTTTTAAAGACTCAAAAGCAGACAATTAACCTAGACTTAAGTTCCCAGCAGTCAGATTGTTATTAGTCCCCTTGAGTTGTTTTTTGTAACTCCAGTACTAAAATGATACTCATTATGGAAAAGGTATAGAACAGTTGGCCATGCAATAATTTTGTGTGAACTTTTATACATAGTACTAGTTTTATTTCAAAAAACAGTAAAGTCTAAACATGAGTTTTTAAAGAATAATTTATTTTATTTATTGCTTCATTTAAATTGGAATTATATTGCACCCTAGATTACTATGAAATTGAAATATAGCTTCCTTCTCTACTACCCGCCCTCAACTCCCATGTTGTACAGGACATATTGACAAAGAGCAAATTTTACTCTTCCCAAGTTTCTCTTGGAAAATTGGTGTCTGTGAACTCCTTGAAGAGAGACAGTACTTGAAGGGAAAATATCTTCTTTCAGGATGCCTGGAGGATCTAAGCAAGATATACTGACTCATGCTAAGGCAAAATACAGACAATCAGCTCTCACTGCTGGGTTTCTCCAAGTATGGCAAAGGAGGCTGCCTCTTGTAAATGCAAAAAACCCCTGGGAGACACAAACTCAGTAGACACCAAGAGGCCTTGTCTTTCCTGGAACAAATATCACAGTCTTGATACTTCATATCTTTCTTATTATCAGATACAAAATAGCTCTTTGTCCATAACTCCTGCTTGAACTGGTGTACTCATGCATTTTTCTCCTTTCCCACTTCACATCCCACACCTTTCACTGGACAATGAATAAATACCATTTGAAATATTAATAGCTGACTGATTCATTACATATGTTAGAGCTTGATTCTGAAAACACAGTACTTTCAGCTGAGCTGCCTAATCTTTTTTCACAACCCAAAATGTTACATAATGGGATTATTGAGTTAATATTCAGCTAGTTCTAGTCACTGTGTTTTCTGCCACACACAAAAAATATATTTGGCTTGTCATAACCATCAATGAAAAATGCTTTTATTTTAGATAATCCTATTGCATCTTGTCTGCATCTACTTATTTATTCTCAGGGTCATGTGATCATTTCATTCATCTGAACTGAGATTTTATGATGAGACTCCAAAATAGATTTAAAAATTTCATTATTATGCTTTTGCGGGGAACAGAAATATCAAAATGTATACCTGTGGCAATATGCTGGTGTTTCAATACCAATATTCAATCTTTGCTTGAAGAATATTAAGACTTATTTGAGAAGACAAGAAATAGCGGGTAGAGGGCAAACTATCTTCTACTCTGTTTAATTGCTCATCTATTAGCATATTCTATAAGCATAATAATCAAGACCAGTACAGCATAAAGCTGTAGATCTATGAAAGTGCAAAGTAAAGCACAAAATTGTACATTTATCAATGTGTAAAGCAAGGTGATGGAATCATTATCTTATTTGTGAATTATTCATTGGAAAATCATATTTGTGCTGGATTTCATATAATTACACAATGCCTACTGGCTTGCTATCTCCGAGATCCCCTCAAATCCATCTAGGCAAAAGCATTATGTTCTCCAATGGCATTTCATAATACATGTCTTTTTTGAGTGTGATTTTAAGTCATTCAAGACAATTAAGTAACATAATCACTTATAGTAATGTGATGTGAATTAGATTCTTGACAAGGTAGAAAATACAATGATGATAGATATGTCAAGAAGAGAGTAAAACACAAGTTTACAGAAATTAAACAAATGAAAAGAAAATTATCCACTATGATTGCAGTTTGTAATGCAGACATGCCTACCTGTTGTCAAAAACCCATGTACCTTAACCACTAGCAACTTACAGCTATTTTATTCAAAGTTACTTGACTCATAATCAACAAAATGATCCTACTTATATTATGGACATACTTATGTGCATTTCCACCTATCCCAATGGAATACTCTCCTGAGCATGATAAATCACACAGCTGCACTTACTCATTACAATTTTTAATTAACCAGATTTTAATCATTTATTTCAATTAAGTAAATTAATGAGATTACAAAATTCTGAGATATGTACACAATCTTAAATTACATATTAATGACAGTTAAGCATTATATGTTCAAGCAGGCAAAATTCATACAAATGATTCTAACAAATGATGTGAAATTCAAGTAGTAAAAAATTAAGCTGAAAAATCAAATTAGTGTTATCCTACAGTGAAACATTTTATTTCTGCTAATCTCTTTTCTGGGAGATTATTGTCACAACAGAACATTAACTCTTAATGAAGACCTTATCAATCTGCTGATCTAAATATATTTTGATCAAAGTATGGTAGAATATGGGATACAGTAACAAGTATTTCTAAACCGAAAAATTTTGACCCGTTCATTACTAAAACAGAAAGTCAAAGTTTCCATCTAAGTCACCAAAACACATAGGCAAAACATCTTTTTCAAAAAAGGAGAGTCACTGTGAGACCTTACCCTGAAAAAGACAATGACATTGTCACAGTTCAGTTTTTCAGCCATGCTATAAAAGCAGCATGGCACCAGTCACAGACACCTATATTTTATGTTTTCTCCTGTATTTTTCATGTTATTATTACCTCCCCACCACCGAACTGTCTTCCTCAGTTTTAATGTGAATTACACTTTACCTTTCCTGATGTAAGGGGGAAGAAGATCTAGCAGTTCTGTTACTTTTTTCCTTACTAATGATAAACAGAGCTGTGGGATGCACCTTGTGCTACTTTTTCCCTTGGTGATGCCTGAGCAGCAGTGTTATGTCCAGTTTTGTGTTCTTCCCATTAGAAATATAAGGAACAATATGGGACAAATAATTACTTGTGAAAGAAAGTGAAAGCTCTGTTTTGTAATGTGAAGTTCTGTAAAGGCTCAGATATTCTGCATAAAAGAACAAGAGAATTATCTGTTATCTGAGTTTACTGGGAATGAGAGAAGAAGTTGGGAGTGCAATATAGAGTAGAATTTATTTGTGTTTCTATTGCAAAGCAGTAAAATAGATTGCTTACAAGGGTTATCAACTTTAGAGGGTTATTTAAGAACAGTTACATACACTGCTATTAGAAATGGATTAGGCTTATTTTGCTTTGCTTCGGGACAGGTGCAGGGATTAGCTCAAATCTTACCATCATTACCAATGTTGTTTTTTATCACCTCTGAGAAACCCAAGGCCAAAATATTAATGGAGAAACTAAATGTAGGTCAGAGGTTTGGTGTTTTGTTCTCTGCATATTGGAACTTAAGTGCCTGGGTATTTTGGAAATGAAATTCTCAAAGGCTTGTAGAAATATCCGGAGAGGAATCATAAAAGAAACCATTAATGTAGCTGTATACAGGATATGCAGTAACTGTTGTAGAGGTTTTATGTGGCCAGATTTTGGTACTAGGGGGCTACAGAGTTGGCTTCTTTAAAAAAGAGCTTCTAGAAGCTTCCCCTGTAGCTGATAGGGCCAGTACGAGTCAATTCTAAAATGGACCAGGAACAAACTAATTAGTGATTGAGGTAATGCTTCTGTGAATGAGAAGGGGAAGAAGTGGCTGCACAGTTGCAAAACTGCAGCAGCAGCAGAAAGGACTGAGAATGTGTGAGCAACATCTCCACAAATACTGAAGTCAGTGGAGAAGGAAGGGTAGGGGGTGCCCAGGCACTGGAAAAGAGATTCCTGTGACCTGTGGAGCAGACCATGGTGAGGCAGCTGTCCCAATGCAGTCCATGGAGGTCAATGGGGTAGCAACCCATGGAGGACCCAATGCTGGAACAGTGGATGCCCAAAGGAGGTTGTGACTCCATGAGAAGCCTATCCTGGAGCAAGTTCCTGGCAGGACCTCTGAATCTGTGGCGAGAGGAGCCCAAGATGGACCAGATTTGCTGGCAGGACTTGTGACCCCATGGAGGATACACTCTGGAGCAGATTGTTACTGAAGGACTAGATGAGACCTGCATTGGGGCAGTTTGTGAACAAGTGCACCCCATGGAAAGGATCCACATTGGAGCTGTTCATGAAGAACTGTAGCCCATGAGAAAAACCCATATTGGAGAAGTTCATGGATTATCTCCCAACAGAGGAATCCCACACTGCATCAGAAGTGTGAGAAATCCTCTCCCTGAAAGGATGCAGTGACAAAGCCCATCTATAATGAACTAACTGCAACTCTTACTCCCCATCCCTCTGTGTTGCTGAGGGGGAAGGAGGTAGAAAGTCAGGAAGAAGGAGGAGTGGGAGGAGGTGTTTTAAGATTTGGGTTTTTTTGTTTCTTATTTCTCTACTCTATTTTGATTGTTTGTTAATAAGTAAAACAATTTATCCCCAATTTGAGTCTGTTTTGCCCGTAATGGTAATTGCTGAGTGATCTCCCTGTCCTCGCAAGCCCTTTGTTATATTTCTCTCTCCCCTGTCCAGTTTAGGAGGTGGAATAATAGAACAATTTGCTAGGCACCTGGCACCCACACTGTACAAGAACTAAGTAAGCAAAGCCCACTCTCGGGAAGCTCAATTATCAGTGAAATTGGAATCAGGCTTCTCTGAAAGAGAAATCTCAGACTCTAACGGAGATAATCAGCTGAAGATACGAATGTAGCTCATGAACATGAAAGTGCATTAGTTTCCAGTATGGACATAGTCATTCATTAGCAAAATTAATCTAAATTTGATTTAGTTAATTTGTGAGGGAGAAAAGAAATGCAGATTAAATTCTAGCCTTACCTGATTTGTTATAGATTTCCTGGGCCTTTCTGCTTAAGGAAATCTTGCGTATAAAAATAATTCTCAGCCGGGAATGGAAACTGATGGAAACTGCTGGCTACTCTACCTGGAATATCAGTGAAAGATTGATATGAGGTTGTTTTCCATTTTGCAGCATTTGGCAAGAAAGTGGGAGAAGCTACAGAAGAGAGAGAAATTTCTTATTGAAGATTTTTGTTATATTTTTTTGACATTAGTAGATTCAAGATTAAAATTAAAATAAAAGCAAACACACTCACAAAAATGTATCTGAAGCACAGAAATGCTGTCCTTTTAATTTATTTTTTTTACTTTTTCCCATATAGGTGTTGTTAGTAGTAATCCATAAATAGAAATAGAATAGCAAAAGTCAAACTGTGTAAATGTGTAAATTATTCACTTCAAAAAATGGAAAAAAAGACAGAGATGATAGGAAGAAATTGTTTGCTACCTTTTGTTTTCTCCCTACTAAGTCTGCTATATAATACTACATTCAAATAAATGAGAATATTCAAAACTATTAACCTTGCTCCTTCAGTAAGTCATAAAAGCATCCCCAAAATGTGTTATAGGACACTAAATTTAAGATTCTGCTTTGAATTAACCTTGAATAAAGTCTAATATTAACCAGTGATTAAAGAGATCGTATGAGAATCTTAAAAATTAGCCTTTCTTAATAACCTATATGAATCATTCCAGTAGTCATGTGTAACTAAATAGTAACAGACTTCTTTCCTATTAAAACAATAGTGTGAGATAAATAACTAAAGGTTAAGATATCTTCTTATTGAGTTTCCAGTACCATAGTGCACAGCATTTATTATAGCACATAATACATATGGACTGTGTATGAAGTCCTAGATGGCAGTCTGCTGCAGTTGATAATCACACTGTGCTTTGTAATTTAGACTGGAAAAAAAGATTTTTATGTGGTCAGTACAGAATTTTCTTGTAATTTTTTTTTGTATTTTACACACACAACAAAGTTCTGATTAATTTTAAACAAATTCCAATACAAAGTATTGTGTTTTGTATTTTTTTTTCCCCCGGAATATATTACTTGTACTGTGGGGTATATGAGATTTAAGATGCTGAACTTGATAGCAATGACCAGAGATTATTATGGTTGGCAATACTACCTTGCACCTTCCTTTTTCTAGTTTGCACCTGCAGCTGAGAGCTGGAAAGTATCACTACTTGCCAAATAGGAGTTCTGTCACGTCTTCATTTTATATCTACTCTAGTAAAATTTAGTTATATTGAGTGATTACTATAACCCAAACCTTAAGGAAAAGATATGGTAAAAACATTAACTATAATTCTTGAAGAACTTGCATGAATTTCACAGGGTTAGAAATGGAAAATGTTGGGTTTTATTTATTTGAAAATTTTAATGTCTACCTTTTATTTCATTTTTGTCCTGTCTCCATAGGAATAGGATTGGTGGGTTTTCAAAATCTTTGACGCTTCTTTTTTGAAAACTTCATACATAGCATGTAATTCAAAAGATCTCATTGTTCAATTTCACCACAATTCTGACATTTTAGATCTATTTAGATCTATTCCCCAAGTATCTATCTATTTAATTGTCATGGTTTGACATGATAGCCTTTCCTCGTAAGGGGGAAGGGGCTGTAAAGATGGCATTAGTGACATTATTTACAATAATGAAGGTGAGAATAAGAAAAATAATATTCAATTTTTCACATATCTATAGGTTTTAGACTGGAGGTTTGGAAACTTTTGGAAATTTAAATCTAAGCTGGCAACAAAAGAAAAACCTATATTTGTCACGATTTCTGTGGTAAAAATTTGCTTTTTGTTTTCTGGAAAACAAGACTTTTGTGAAAATTCATCTTTGCAGAACGTGCTACCACATTTCTATCTGTTCAGAAAGCTCTAAAGACTCAATAACAATGTATCTGGCTGCAAACACAAAAAATGTTCTCCACTGGCTGTCATTTTCTATAATGCTTATTTAGAGATTTCCAGAATGTGTAATGCTATTCAAAGTGAAAGCTTAAGCAATCTGTACTGAAAGTCATGCAATAAAACAAAAAAACACAGAGCAGGGTTTCTGGTCACAGCTTTGTCTTTGCAACGGCTGCTAAGGAAAAGGTAACACATAGTTGTAAAGTCCTCAGAGCAAACCAGGTGTCCATCCAAGAGTCAGATTAGCCATCTGTTTCCTCAACTACTCCTCTTTATATTGGCTGAGAAAAAGGAGATTGTGCCAGCTTTGCCTGTGCTGGGCTTAGTGTCAACTGTCCCTGCAGCCACAGGATGGGTTAGAACAACGTTAAATGCATCCTTTGTCTACCAATTTCCTTGTGTACTACGAAGGATGGAATTTCTAATAAAAAATCCCTATGGCACAAAAAGCTCCAATAGGCACTGAATAGTCCCCTCCAAACATTCCTGCAACAGCGTTAGCAAGCTCCTTTATTAGCCTTTGGAGGCATTCTTCCGTGGCCATGTCTTTTGAAGCTTGTTTTCCAGAAAGGTTTTTTTGTGGTTTTTTTCCTACCATTTTTGGTTTCTTCTACATAGAATTTAATATTTGTAGTTACTTTTCTGTGGAAATACACATGCATACATAAAAAAAAGAAATTTCAGGAACTTAAATAAGGGAAATCAATATTTTATAGGAAAAAATCTATCTGCACAACAAGATCTGTTTATCAAGAATAGATTTGTTTTTCTGTAATTCATATATGATTGAGAATTTTTATAGTTCATTGCTGATAAAGTTTGTGACAAAGACAAAATATATGTACAATCAAATCCTAATTCTCCAAATTGCTGTGGCAAATATTATAGATGTGGAAAGATCTGGCTCACATTTTTGCAACACTGGAGGAATATTGACATATATACTAATGTTTACTTCCATTGCTAGAGGATAGCATAGAGTAGAAATTACACATGTTAATTTTTAATCATTATTGCAATGAAAAAGAAATATACAGAATTGCAAAAAATTATTAAAAACAAATACATCTCAAAATTGTCATGGTTGCTTCTCATGTAAATTAAACCCTTTTCACACTACAGTCTCTGTCAAAGCTTTCACCTCTTTACATACTGGTTGACTACTGGTGAACACGTTCATTATTTTGAGAATTAATGTTTTGTCCAGAGTATTTCAAACTGCACTGCTAAAATTACTAGCTTTATATGAAAAGATGGAATTAGAAAATATGCATGCAAACCAGCAACACATTCTGAACACTTTCTAAGAGATTAAAATCAAATACATTCTTAAAATATTATCCATGTAACAGCTTATATTTCCAAGGGCAAAATAAAGTAAAAAGATGCTCCCAAGAAGTAACAAATATGAATTATTGGTACAAAAAGGGCCTCAATTAAATTGAAAATATTATATAATCTTTCAAAGCCAAGGCATTTATGGTAGGCTTGCCTACTACTGACCTTAGAGATCTTGGGTGAAAGTTGCTTCTGAATGCTTTTGTGACATAAATGTTAAGGAAATTATAAAACTACAGCTTTACAGACTAAAAAAAGTAATTTTTCAAGTCAAAGTTTTGATTCTAGAAGTAATTAGTAGGTAGGAAATTTCATTAAAAAATAAAATAATAGAAAATTTAAATTCCAATAAATTAATTTATGTGCATATCAAGTCCTTCCAGGCACATATAAAAAGAATTTTGTTAAAAAAATGAAGTATTTTATCCTTTCATTTTCATATGCATTTAATTTAACCTTGAATGGCTACACATCAGCTAATTTAGGATTTCATGTTTTATTGATCTTGATTATAGACCACCAAAAGAGACATGAAATGCATTTATGGCTGGAGACAGCAACATTGCTTCCTCTTTCTGTTCTCTGCCCCTAGTCTGATTCTATTTCCTGAAGCTTCTTCTTCTACCACTTCTGACCTTCCTTGGTGCACATTTCCTATTTTTGGGTACATTAAGGATGTTTGTTATGAAGAAATATAGATAGGGAAAAAATAGTATCTTAAGAGAGCTAGTTAATTAGAAACTACTCTGTTCACTATAAGTAAATGCATTCAGCTATAGCCATTCTTTTTCACCTTGAAGACTGTATTGTTATCTGGGGATTAGCATATAAAAATAAAATAGAATGTTAGGTTTAAATGTGTAGATAAGATACCAACACTGTTTTGTAAGTAGGCATTTCTATAATCCAAGTGCAAGGTTAAGCTGTAGTAATTATTTAACTTTTGTCACAAGGTTCTAACTGTTGAGGTAGTTTTGATGTATGTATAAATTAGTTATCTTTCCATCCATGGAAGATGCTTATGTGCTAAGCAAATATGAGTAATAATGACTGGAGCATGAGAATCATGGAATCATGAAATGGTACAGGATGGAAGGGACCTTTACAGATCATCTAGTCCAACCCCCCTGCAGAAGCAGGTTCACCTAGATCAGGTCGCATAGAACATGTCCAGGCAGGTCTTGAAGACCTCCAAGGAAGGAGACTCCACAACCCCTCTGGGCAGCCTATGCCAGGGCTCCCTCACCTCAACAGTGACATAATTTTTTCTTACATTTAAGTGGAACTTTCTGTGTTCCAGCTTCATTCTATTACCCTTTGTCCTGTTGCTAGATACTATCGAAAAAAAGGAATGTCCCAACCTCCTGACACCCACCCTTTAGATATTGTAAATGTTAATAAGATATCCCCTCAGTCTCCTCTTCCCTACACTAAACAGCACCAGTTCCCACAGCCTTTCTTTGTACGAAGGACGTTCCAATCCCCTGATCATCTTGGTGGCCTTTGCTGGATTGTCTCCAGAAGTTCTCTGTGTTTCTTGAGCTGAGGAGCCAAGAACTGGACGCAGTACTCCAGATGAGGCCTCACCAGGGCAAAGTAGAGGGGGAGAAGAACCTCTCTTGACATAAGGCAGACAAATTAAAGGTCAGGAAACTATTTAAGGAGTTACTGTGGATATGTGCCTTTTGCTCTGTCTCTTATTTATCGTGTTGACTAAAATGTTTAATTAAAAGCCCAAAAGAGTGCTTCAAAACAAAGTGAAGCAAATATGACTCATCCATTTTCTGCATCGATAAAAACTCTAGAGTTTAAAAAATAACTCTTGATGACTCCATAAAAAGATTATACAATTACTAATCAGAGAAAAACCAACAAACCAAAAAAAAAAAAAAAAAAATTAGTAATTTATCCAAGTTGAATTATTCTGATCCACAGTCTAATTTCTGACTCCATTTTTCACTGTAGGATTTTGTTCCTGTTGACTAAATGCAGAGAGGAGGGATAATAGGAACACAGAAAAGTTGGAACCACTGATCTGATATTTAGCTTCAAAAGATGTAGGTTGTAGGATCAAGTTGAAGGAAAAGTCCTGCTCTGTTTCTGCAGTTGTATAATGGAATGCACTTAGTTGCTGTGGGGAAATAATGTACATATGGATGTATTGTTTATAGGTACTGTGATGGCAAGGATCGCTATCAGTGCTAATAGTAAACACCAGGGTTATTAACAAGATTCTAACAAACCCATCAGGGCCATAACTAAGCTAAATTTTTTGTAATACACACATTTCTGATAATGGCAGAATAATTTTGCTTTAATTGCCAAAATACAGATAAACAAATTAAAGTAAACTTTAGGAAACCTTTAATTTCTGCAAGAGAAATGTATGCATAATAAACTGACAAGTGTGTATCAGAACGGAAAATATTACAATAGATTTCACTGTTTTCAACAGCTTTAAAGATAATTGCAAGTAACAAACAGAAACAGAGTAATTACCTTAAAGTTCTGTCAACAATGTCAACAGAATACTGTTTGGGATTTTCTTTTTCTCTCAATTTATGTAGGTTTTGTATATGCAATATATTTTATTTTATTTTTATTTTATTTTATTATCATATCTATCATTATATATTAGCAAATGGTCAGTTCTGTGCTAGTAACCATCTAAACACATTGTGATCTCATGTGGTCTTGCTGCATTGCTTCTTGTTCTGATTTTGAAAAGATGAAAAACAAGTTGAAATATGTAGCCATGCTTATTAGAGCAGGATTATTCATGTGATTTAAGTTATTCACTTATTTAAGCATTTGAAAATGTGAAATTTAAGACTGTAAGAAGTTGGAAATGAGATTGTTCAGCCTGTTTTTTCAAAGCCCACCAAGAACAAAGTTGTACCAATGGTATTGGTAGGAAGGCACTTTTATTAACCTTAAATTTTTCTTTGTCTCTACATGTCATCTTACATCTTACACTTAGGTTGTATGCATTTATGTACAAGAATCGTCTTTTATGTATTCAACACAATGATAGCTTGGTCCATATCTCTGGATTCTATATGTTATGTTTTGCTTTATGTAGCACAAATGATGAGTGAAATAAAACTGAATATTAGACATTGCTTATCCAAAAACTGGGGGTTTATACAGGCAGATTTTTTAAAAGCAAAATACAGAAATTCTTCTTTCAGATGCTATCATTGATGTCTAACAGAGAAGCAAGAGTTGACCTTTGCTACGCGTTTGTTTTGCTGATATGAGTAATCTGACAGCTTTAATCTTGTTAGTATTTGTCTCTGCCATGCATACAACACGTTGGTTACACATATGTATGGTTTTATACCTGGTGTATCTGAAAACATTTAACTAAACTCAGAATATAGTCATTTAGGTAAGTGGCACTATTTTTGACCACAAAAAATACTGCACCAAGTCCTCAGGTACTGTATATATGCCCACAGTTTACAGCAGAAGCATACTGATATATACCAAAGAACGTGGCCCACGGCTTTTGCTAAATGCTGCATTTTTTCTATTTTCCCCACAATTGCCTATTTCATGGCTAAATAGTGTTTCATGTTACTACCTAATTATCCAGGAAGGGTTTTTCAAGTTCATGACACTTTTGTGAAATATCTGCATTATACCACATGGCAGATGAAATCACATAGATTAATATTTTATACAGGAGCTGACAGGATTTCTTATTTCACAGGGAGTTGTATGACCTCTCTTTCTGGGGAAAACTCCCTGTCAAAACTCTCATCAATCTGATAAGTGTAACTCAGTCATTCATAAAGCAGTCATAGAGCTACTAGCAGTGGTCAAGCCTCTTGTGTTCCTGCAAATGAGATCCAAGGGGGATTAGCAATAGTTTTTACCTTTTCCCTCACTTTGAATATTCTTTAGGACAAAATCTGGTCCCCAAAATGAGTATTGCAGAGCTCAATTACCAGTAATGTTTTCCCCTCAAAACTCTTTGGGTTTTAATTGCTCTTTGGGTTTGAGTTAGTCACTTTCAGGTTTCATTTCAAGAAATCTAGATGATACATTTAATCTCTTATTAATACACTGGGAAAAATGTAATTTTTAATTATAGTTTTCCTTATGTGTGTTTTACAGATGACTGAAACATAAATTAACTTTCTTTTCTTTACTGGTACATTTATATTGTTCAGGAATACACTTTCCATCTCCAGAGAAATACCCATAAGGCTTTATTCTACAAAGAATGTGTGCATTTGAAATTAGCAAAGATTTCAGATGCCAAGAATGTGTCCTGCCGGAGTATATTAGTCTGTTAGATATATTTTACAGAAAAGCCTGAAAAAGGACGGAAGGAAAACATGAATGCAGGGAGCTTTCTGCTTTGAATATTAGCTGTAAAGAGAGGTGAACCTGTTCAGAACAACTCAGCAAGACAGCACCAGCACAGCATTAGAAACAATAGATGGCAGTCTTCATCTGCTGCACTGAAAAGAAGCATTCCCCTTCTCTTGCCCCTCACCCAACCACTCACAGCGATCTTCCAGTAGTTTGTAGGTCAATGTGCAAACATATTTGAAAAGTTCATTTTGAAGATCTTTTCCTTATATGAGCCTCGCTTGATTTACATCCACCCTGCTATCCTTACAAATGGATATCAAGGTGAGGACTGACAGTATCAGGAAGTGGATGGTTTCCGTGCATTTAGCTCAGAAGGATACTGCAGGACTGTTGCACCATGAATATAGAGTATTTGGCACTGTGTGTATCCAGCCTGATGAGCAAATCCTTCATTCCTATGTAGATAAGCATACCGCAGACCTTTCTGGATAGATTTGCCGTGCATAGTTCACAGAGAGAAGCCATGCATCTTGTCTCACTTTCCCCTTGCCTGGAAAGCATTGGCTGTTGAGGAGGTTATACAGAAGGGCATATCTGCCTTTCCTCCCTCAAGCCAAAGCTCTTATGTAAACGAATCTAAATTAATTTTGATATATGCTATGACAACTTTCCCTGCTTTCTCTCATGAAATACTGACCAACGGACCCCCAAGGCATCTAGGGCTGAACAGTGATGTTCTTCTCCCATTCCAATGCAGAAAAAGGCCAGGATTTTCTTCATTCCTGTGAAATGATACTGAGAAACAAAATCCTGAAGGAAATGTCTTTCTTCCCTTGCACTTTTACAAGGGATAACATGATTAGAAATCTCACACAGGATTGCTAAGGGGCTTAATTAGTTAATAAATCAAATAAATCACTGTTACTACAAGCAGCTGCAAGCTTAATCCCCCACTGGTAGTTTGTTCTGCTATCCTCTGTGACTACAGTCATACTCGTATAACTTCCTTGTAATTCCTGCAATCTATTCTGCAATTTAATCCCCGAGCAATTTTGTCACTAGTAATGGATACACTGAAGCACAACATGCATTGTTATCATAACCAAACCCTGGAGTGTCATCTAGGTCTACAGGATTCTTGGCAGACATATCTCACTATCCTCATATATTGGTGTACCTTAGAGTCTGTGCTGTCAAGTGTTTTCTTGGATGGATGGATGGATGGATGGATGGATGGATGGATGGATGGATGGATGGATGGATGAGGAAACTTTCTAAATCACTATCAGAGAGTAAAGTTTTATATTTAAAATTGTAATATACTTGATTATTATTTACAGGGGCTCCCTCTACAAAACAGTCAAGAGACTTGTAGTGACAGAATTGCCATAGAATAATGCAATCTAAGTCGCTGTTGGCAAATGGCTGTGTTCTAGGAGAATTATCAGAGGAAAAAAGATACTTACACAAGGTTGTTAACAGTAGTTGCCTTTGCTAACCAAACCTGATGAAAACTGTTTAAGAAAAGGGGAAAGAAAAAAAAGTGATTCGGTGCATTTTAGGATTTTTTTTTAATTTTCCTGTGACACTGGAAGTAAGCTTCAATTTTTAGACCAAATATGCAGTTTCCTCTGCTTTGTTATAGCAATTAGCAAATAACCATGAATAGGTGAAACTTTAATAGATCATTCATAAAATGAACAGAAAAAAGTATCAGACAAACTGGATTGCTCTTTGGTTTTCTAAATGCAGAGTTTCATCTTTGCTGTGTCTAAGCTTGTAAGGGAATCTGAACAGAGATTTCAGACCCATTATAATTTAGAGAACCTATTCTCTGAATTTTATGTGGTCACTGCAGGGAATGCATAGCACTGTGCTTTTTTTTTCTCTAGGAAGAAGACTGAGTTCGAGCAATGATGAATGCATGTTTGTTTTTGGTTTTTTTTTTTTTTTGCTTTCCCTTTGACAGGCCTTATACAGTACTCATCAAATTCCTAATACCTGAACACTTTAAATATTGACACCTGAATGCTACAGAGTAAGTGATAGATTATTTTGTGATGTGATTTGAGGGCATGCAAGATTTGAGTGCAGGATATAAGACGATGCTCACAAAAGCCTGTTGAAAAATTACCATGTTTCTCTGGTAACTGGAACAATTCCAAAACATGAAATGCAAAACACATGCTGTGTGCATGTCTGTACAGCAGTCTTGTAACCTGTTGCCTAGACATTTTTTCTCAATGTTTTCTGGAGAACACATTCTTTTGCTGATTTCTGTTTACGAAAACAACTTTTTTCTTACTACTCTGTGATTTATTTTTTTAAATATACAAATAAAAAACAACTTATACTTATGTTCTTATTCCAGAAATAAGTACCTGGTTTCAAGCCTATGACAAAGCAGGGATTAACATGTATCACCTCTCTAGGTGGTAGTACCCACTGTGTCATGCAGAAAACCCTACTTGTCACACTGTTGACACTATATTAGGAATATATAGAAAACCTACAGTGTAGTTTTTTGGTCAGTAAATTTAAGAAAAATCTCCTGACTTTCTTCCTTCTATAACTGGATGGTGTAATGCAAGCTGCAAGAAATTTATTTCCATTGAAATATCTTTAACTTTTAATACACAAGCTTTGATTTTCATAAATGAATCAACTTGTAACCAAGTTTTCTGGATAGCACTGCAGAACAGGTACCAAAAAACAACAACAATCCCAAACAAAGTCCCCAACATAAAAAAAATGGAAAGAAAGGAAGCAATGGGAAGTAAAAACCAGTAAGAGACCTCACAGAGAATGCTCTTCAGACCATGAGAAGGATGTACGTTGTTGTGTTGTTCCATAAAGTGCAAAAACTCCCATCTTCCCAGATACTGTGTCTATTTTCCTACTCTTTTGCATCTCTTTTAATTCCTAGCAAAATAAAATGAGAATAAGGATCTAGATAGAACATAGAGGTATTTCTGGCCATGAGGGACAATACTAATATCTTGCAAGAAAACCATATGATAGACTGTTCTCTCTAATGACTGAACTGATGCATAGCTCTGAATAATGAAAAAAACCCGCCAGCTCTAAAATCAACACTACTTCTTGAATAATTTACTAACAATTAAGAGAGAAATTAATCAACTCTCTGTGTGTGCCCTGAATTGTTCACCCAGATCTCCCAGTTCATCTGCACAGTTGTTATTAAAGTCTGATTAGTTTCATAAGCATAAGTTTTAATCAGAGAGCTTGGTTAACTGAAAACTAGTAATAGAACTGCTTGGAATTTTTCAGCAAAACAATTTTATCATAGCAAATAGCAGTTACTGAAATAAAATATCAGTTTGACGTGGAAAGATATCATGTTAATGAAACATTCATATGAAAAGTCATTGTGGGTTCAGGCCAAAATTTTTATTCAACAAAAATGGAGTGGAGAGGAGAGAGATATGAATGGAAGAATGGATGGTTAGGTAGATGATAGATAAATAGACAGATAGAGGAAAGTTAGGCTGACCAACGTAGAGCAGAGACTGCCTGTGAATCTCCCACATGGCAAAGCCATTAGTTGATTTACCACTCCGAATGGACTAAAAGATTTTAAAGAGAAAGTAATAATTTGATTGACTGTATTCTATCCATCAATTATAGGTAATAATAGACTGCCTGACCATAAACTGTAAATGACCATAGATAAATATATAGGTGATTGGCCAATGTGAGAGGGGGGACATGGCCATTAGTAGTTAAAACAACCGAAACAATTAAACCACTCCCGAATGTGTTGCCAAAATCATCATATCAGTGCAACATTACTAGTCAAGATGAGTTCATAATTTCAAATTAAATACCAAGTTGATTCCACCTACGCCTAGTAAAAAGTAAGGACTAGCTACATTCTGATGTTTTTAAGATGTGTTCAAAAATGTAATGTCTTTCTTTCTCAGGAGTAGCAAGTTGTTGTAGCTGCTGAGTATCTCCCAAGGTTATGGAGTTTATAACTTTATTGGACTTCGTAAACCTCACCAGAAAATATGCTGTATCATGAGCTACATCAACTCTGAAACTTGGAAAAAATACACACTGGGTGATAGCATGGTCTGCAGCACTTTGTTTATGAGAATGTCCTTCTAGCAAGCTTCTGTATGTCAGCATGAAAATAGAAATAACTTTTCTTTTCTGTCCTTGAGACATAGATCAAACAATATTGTCAGAAGAGAGGTTTCTCTGTCAAACATTCTTTTTATCCCTCTAGAGATTGCACTGCTGAGCTTGTGTATACTTCGGATCAGAGAATGTACCTCACTATGTTTTAACTACTCTGTCCTGTCTATAGGTTTTTGTGCTGCAACCACAGCATTTATGAATAACAGTGTACAAGGAGACAGTAGATTTCTCGTTGCACTATTCCATCAGGTTTTGTGTTCTTTTGCTGTTTTTTTTGGAGGAAGGGTTTTCATTTCTTTGGGTTTTTTTCCCTCAAGGATGAAATCTAGTTATTGGATAATTTTCAGGAGCTAGTTCTATTTGTATTTAGCAAACCACTTCTTTTTTTCCTTCAATGAGAGGACTTGGTGCATTATTAAGAAATCAACAATTGTTAACAGGGGAAACATCTTCATTCTTTTCAGTAACAGGAACTGTGTATTGCAATAGCTTAAGATAGCTTAAGATAGACAGGTATAGCACCTCACAATAGCACATATTTTTGTATTGGTTTCGCCATAGTAACATAATTTCTCTTTACTTTTTGCACATCTCTACTAATATAAACAACTAAGTATGACAAGCAAAGAATACACATCAGTGCTACTGATGTGATCATACAGTGAGAACAAAAGAAGTATTGTCTGTTAAGCAAAATAAAAGACCAGTTTTAGTGACAGACTAAACTGTTTGAACTTCGAGATTTCAGTTAATATAAGGCAGAAATTGGCAGATAAGAAATGTTTTCAGCAAGTAGACATACAATGAGCCTGAGCCATGAGAGCTTGGTGGTCTAGTGCCTAGGCTTCACCTTTGGGATGATGCTCCTGTGAGGTGTATAAGGCACACTTTTCCTACTTGATTATGTTGATTTTTTTTCCAGTAGCTTTATGACTTCCAAAGATTATCAAACTATGATACAACTAGGAAGGTAAATGACCGGTGAACCTGCTTCTGCAGGGAGGTTGGACTAGATGATCTCTAAAGATCCCTTCCAACCCTACCATTCTATGATTCTATGACTGCATTTCCCCAGTGTAATGAGCGCTGCAATACTTTTTGAGATATTTGTCACTTTCATGATTTTGGATTCCTAAGAGAGATTTTTTTTTTTTAAATCGGAAGAGCACACATAATTACCTAAATCATAGCAGTCTCCTCAATGACATCTACCCAATTCTAGCTGTCACATGTTTTAATAAAATAACAAAGCAGTAGGGACAAGGAACATTTCTTTGTCTTGTAACAGTGGCAAAACAAAAACCTGCTTTAACTCAGACCATGTTTCTTGTCTTGGACCAAAGCTGACAACCAAAATGACATTCAGCTGTAATGTTGGTGTATCTGCAGTGACTCCAAGGAAGTCTATAGGCTTTCTCTAACATGCAAGAATTTCTCTAGTGATACAATTTTCTGGTTGTGTAGCTCAGACTGGGTAGCCCTGGTAAATATGACTGGAGGCTGAAAGAACAATGGCTGATAGCATTATAGTCTGGTAGAATGATATTTGTGTATTAGTCCTTTCAATATAAGTTCTCATTTGCAAAGAAAAATAAATTACAGAATGGTAAGTATTGGAAGGGACCTCTAGACATAACCTAGTGCAACCTCCCTTCTTAAAGCAGGTTCACCATGGTCAGGTTGTACATGAATATGTCCAGGTGGGTTTTGAAAAACTCCAAAGGAGACTCCACAACCTCTCTGGGTAGCCTGTGCCAGGGCTCCCTCACCCTAACAGGAAAGAAGTCTTCCCTTGTATTCAGGTGGAACTTCCTGTGTCTCAGCTTGTGCCTGTTATCTCTTGTCATGCCACTGGACACTACTTAAAAAGACTCACCCCATATTCTTGACATCAGCTCATTAGGTATTTCTAAGTGTTGACAAGAACTACTCTCAGTCTTCTCCAGGCTAAACAGCCCCAAGCCTTGCAGACTTTCCTTGTCAGATAGATGTTTCAGTACCCTAATCATCTTTGTAGCCCTCTAACAGACCCTCTCCAGAAGCACTCTGTCTCTCTTGAGATGGAGAGCTCTGAATTGGCCACAGGACTCCAGGTAAGTCCTCGCCAGGGCAGAGAAAAGGGTGAGGAGATCTTTTCTTTCCATATTCTCGATGCACCTCAGGATACCACTGGCCTTCTTTTCCATGAGAACACATTGCTGGCTCATGCTTAGTTTGTTGCCCACCAGAACTCCCAGGCCCTTCTGTATGGAGCTGCTCTCCAGCAGGTCAACTCCCAGACTGTACGTGGGATCTCTCATTTTCTTCTCAGGGAAAAAGAAGGAATTAATTGTGATCTCATTGTCATGGTTTAGCAAGGAGTTGCTTTTGCTTGGTAACAGGGGGAGCGGGTTGCAGTGAAGACCTGGTAAAAGTTTTTAGACTCTCCCCTGGCTCCTGGTTTCAGACCCACCCCCGGCCTGGCTGGGCCAATCTGGCGTCTCTGTGGTCACTATTTAGGGACGGGAATTTGAAGTGCTTGGCAGGAGGTGTAAGAGTGGTACAAGATGAAGGCGACCATGCAGACCCCACAGTCGGGGAAGGAGGAAGGAAGGAGCATCAGACCAGAGACCCCTCTGCAAGCCGTGGTGAGAGTGCAGGCTGTACCCCTGCAACCTATGGATGGCAACGGCAGAACTGAGAGCCAGCACCAGCAGCAGCAGCTTCATGTGAGTGCGCCCGGACGGGTGAGAGACTGTGTGGGGGAGGCGGCCATGGCACAGGACACGCTGGAGAGCCTGTGTGCCGCAGAGCAGCCCCACACGAGAGACAGAGAGGAGCTGCAACTTTTGGGACAAATGTGCGTCAGTGCAGCCCATGCAGGGCTGCTATGTGTGTGTGGTACCCCACGGACTTGCAAAGAGGACTGGTGAGGAGCCCACCTGCCCTGAGGTTAGACAAACGGCAGAAGCCACCAGGAACGGACTGACTGAAACCCCCACTCCCTGTCCCCCTGGGCCGTTCAGGGGGGCCGGAGGTATAAAACACCGGGATCAGGGCTCTGAGCCCGGGAAGAGGAGAGGGGTGGGGAGCAGGTGGTCTTAAAGGGCTGGTCGGACTCTTCATCTCTGTACCATTCTGTGGTGTTTTGTTTTGGGGTTTTATTTTTTTAGTTGGTATTAAATTCTTTCTTCCCCAAGCCAAGTAGCCTGATCTGTTTTGTCCTGCACCTTAAGCGGCAATTAAGCTCTCCCTGCCCTTTAGCAATCCTTAAGTCTTCCGTACTTGAGGCTAATCGTGGTCTTTTGTTCCCTGATGGGCCTAAACCACGACACTCATTTTACATTTTTATAACAAATCTTGTTATAAGGAAAATGTATGAAAAGAGAGTGGGATATCATCTGCCTTGTTTCACAGACATGGAAAACTTCTCCTTAAGAACACGGTCACATGTTCAATCTGTGAAACCATAATTGTGTTCATGTGATCTCATAAGTAACTTTCCTTTTAAAAGAAAAGATATAATTCAAGTTATATTTTTTTTATCTTCTTGTCATGTTTTTTTTTCCCAAGGGTTCTGGCTTCAAGCTTATGAAACTAAATATGCTATTTCAAACTGCTTTGCAAAACCAGTCAACTTCGTTTTTACTCCTCAATTATAGGACTGAGATTTTATTTGTTGTGACATGGCTCACCAATTTATTGAGTATTTCAAATTTGTTCTATGCATTTAATATTTAATATTTGAACAAAACTTTTATGTAGTATTTCTACAAGGGCCTGCAGATCTGATCTAGTATATTACATCCGACTCTTTTCTGAAAATATTTGTGGTCCCTTTGAAGAAAATTTCCTACTAAGATGTTTGGATTTATGTGTGGTAATGCTTTCCTTGAAACTGGATTTGCTGTGTTTCTAGCTATTATTTTTGACCACTCTATTTAAGTAACAGCTATTATAGAGAACGTTATTTTCTGTGTTGAAGTTCAGTAGGAGGTTGCTGATAGAGACTCGGAGCTCTTTTTGGAGACTGACTGGTAAATCTATTAGTCTTCTTTGTGCTGTGCCATCCTGGAAAGTTTATCCTTAGTTTATCCTGCTATCAGAATCAACTGCTACTGCGAATATGCATCTGAATTCCTCAGCTCAAGCTAGGTCAAGCCATTGCCAAAATAGGTAATAGACTTTTATAGGCAGAAATCTGTGTGCTTTGCATGTGTCAGACAAGAATGAGCACCACTGTGGCTCTGCACAAATAAGCTTGTTCCTGTTGCCTGCAGAGACAGCCTCTGGCTTGAAGTGGAAGAGCACAGTGTCAGCCGTGGGGCTGTAAGTGAACATATGTGGGCATTATGGATAGGCAAGGATTTAAGAGGCTGGTGTTGCCAGGATTTTATCTTAAAAATGAGAGTCATGGGAGAAGAAAGAAAAAGTGGCTTCAAAAGGAGGTGTGATCTGTGGTAAAGAAGAAAAGTAATTTTTTTTCTGAAGCCGCCAGGAGACTCTCATCTCACTTTAAATTTTTTTCTTCTCCCAGACTAGCTGCTGTCCCAGCTATAATAGCCCCCTGCTCCACTCCAGTAGAAACCTCAGTTCAGTCTTACTATCATATTCTGCCTCACCAACAGAACTGAGTTATTTCTACATGGCTCATAAACCTTGAACTGACATTGAACAGGACTTTCAAGCAATTGTACCAGTGAAGCTTGTTCAATTTTGGTGTTGCCATTAGTGTACTCAATGTGTTTAGAATTAATCTTTTAAAGTAATATTTAAGTTAGATTTATAGATTGTTTAGACTGTTACTGAAGTAATCCTACCTGTATTTGTGCATACTCATATTTGTACAGAGAACTTTATCTTCAAACAGGGATGCCCATGGTCCCTGCTGTACACATTTTGTGGGTCACTGGAAAACTTTACATTGACTTTCTGTAAACACAGTCAGTATCTATGAAGTTTTCATATGAAGTAATAAACTGGATATATTTTATATATTTAAGCACATTTTGTTTCCTATATAACTACTAAAATGTGTAAGACATGGATAAGCTTGTCTTTGGAAGTAGCATTGTTACAGATGGTGGTAAGTTGGTCTTTCAGCTCAAATTGACATTGACACTAGCTGTCCTCACTCTTATTAACAATCATCTGACAAAGTTGTTTTCAAATGCAATCCAGAAATCTGTTTCTTGTTTATTTGAGTCTGAAGATGATAACTCATTATTTCAAATTGCTAGTAAAAAACCCTCTAATTCTTATAATAATTTTTTAATCATAATAATTATTTTTACAAGTTGGTTCCTACAAGTTGATTTTCCTATCACTTTAAGAAAAGTTCTAAAAAGTGCAATATAGGGATAATACTTTGGAATCACACGAAACTGGAAAATATATCATATCTCCTCCGTCAATTAAATAATTTCAGTCTCTAGTTACTAAGAGAGACTTTCTCATTTGCATGTAAGAGAGCACATAATCCTGTTAGTAACCAAATGTCTTGAATACTGTAGCATTTAGTGTATTTGATGCTGTATTAGACCTTTCAGAAATAAATTTACCATATGAAACTAATAACTTTAAAGGTTTTAGCCACTGAGATTTTAATGTCTTTTAATTGCTTATTTAGTTTATCTTAGAGTGCATATCATGCTCACATATGGGCCTCTCAACTAGTAAATGTGACAGTAATCCATCTGTCTAAGTAGTGAGTATTGGATGCTAAAATTTTAACACTATATTATCATTAACCAGCTGTCTTATAACCTTAGTCAATATAGATATTACTGGGATTTTACTAAATCAGAAATGCATTAATGACGGTGTAATCAAAATACAAGGTCAAAACGTGCAATGTATTAAGATGCCTTTCTGTTACTAAATATGAGTTATTCTTTTGGAACTAAGTGGACAAGATTTGACTGCAGGGAGTTAAAAGATTTTTTATTTTTTTTTTAATCTATATTTGTCACCTCGAGTACCATGACAAGTTTTGCAGTTAGCTGTTTTATGCCACCTACCGATTTCCTCACTGTTCTGTGCAGTAACATTACAATAGCTGTTTTCTGGCAGAGAAACTACTACTGTGCCTTTAAGATGTTTACCATAAATTTGGGCAGCATTTATTACTGAATTCTTAGGCTAGGATTACATATATACTAATGCCATTAGAATGTCATTCATGGGACACTGAAAAGCAGAGGGAAGTAGCTCTGGCTAAAGAAGTCATATTTTCTCTGACTGTGAAGAAAGTTTTGTAGTCTTTATATCTTGATATTGCCTTTCAAGAAAGATTGCTTTATTAAGCTATAAGCCAGTTGGAGGAAGGAGTTTATGTTGTAGTTAAATCTTGTGTGTTTGTACAGTAACAAGAGGATTGGAATGGTGATCTTTGATATAGGTTCAAACACTACTGCTGTCATATAAATGTTTAGTGGCAATCATATATCCATATAATTAAGATATGCATGAAATTATTTGTTCACAGGTTTGAATATTGAAAACTGCAGGCCAGCCATTCACAGACCTACTAGAGCATATTGGTTAACTATATAGTGATATAATTGCCTACATATTTGGGGGTTTGAAGCTCAAAGAAGCTTGTGTGATTTTTTTTGAAAATAAGTATACTTATATACAGTATACTGTACTATCTAGAAGGATATGGAAAATTGTTTGTTGGGAATGTTTCTTTGAGGAACATTAGTCAATTTTCTTTTTGTTACAGCTACAGCTTCAGCCTTTTAGAAAATGTTACTGAGACTGGAATACACACTCATACACTACTTAATGACTAATTCCTCTCTATTGCAAACTCACTTTTGTTACTTAAAATAGAAGGCAGAGATAATTTTTTTTTTAAGAATACTTTTCTCTATAAATTTTAAATATTTAAGAAGCTCATTTAACTCTCTCCTTTATTTTCTGATTGTAGGTAAATGTTTCTTATGGTTAAACGTAAGATATTCTCTTTGCCTTATCTTTCTTAGTTTGCTTTCTTTGGATACAGAGGAATATTTTGAAAGAAGTTAGGACACAGAAGTTTGACTTGTATCTCCTGCCTGCCATGCATTTCCACAATTTCTGTCATGATTTCTTGATTTTTCTTCCTCCTAAGATGAGAAGTTTTAGCTTCTCAATGTTCCTTAACAACAATTTGTATGATTCAACGTATTGCTCAAAAATTCCATATTAACATCAAACTGTGCTCACTTTCATAAAAACCGAAAATCTTCTGCAAGACCAAAACCCCCATAGTCATGTCAAACCATTAAAAATACTTGCATGTTTTTGTCATGAGGATTTTATCCATAGATTTTCTTGGGAAAGCTGAGTGGAATTCAATTGGATTTGTACTGGTGCAAGTTCAATTCTGCTTACAATACTAGTTATTCTATTCTATAGTGTCCTTTAATTAGAGTAGCTTTCAATAAATCCTAAGCAAGTACTCTAATAGCATCTCCAAGATTCAAAGAATAAAATACCAGTACTGAATGTAACCAGTTCAGAAAATATGTCTTTTACAAGTAGAAAGGCTACATTCACTTTTTTTTTTTTAAATCACTATGAAGAAGTACTTCTCATTTGTATCTCCATTTAAAATATATTATCAATATGTTCTCACATAAAATTTAGACACTAGATTTTAACACAATAGATGGATTTACAATCTGACTTGATTCTTCTGTACTTTGGTTCCTGGTCTTTAAAGGGATTCTTAATGATTCTATTCTTGGATGTGTATTGTGAGGATATATTAAGGAACATTAAAAAGTTTTCATAAAAAAGGAGACAAGAATTCACAAATGAATAGTAGGAAGGATGTGGATGATAGCAAAAACTTCTGTAGTGATGAAATTAGTACCTGATATATAGCACCAGCTTCATACAGAATGACCAGAACACACTTTCCAATCTGAATGACAGGCATAGCAGACAGTTGTTTATATACAATTATGCTAATTTTAATTCTTATTTTTAGATTGAAAACATATCAGACATCTCTACACCACAGGTAAGACAGCTTATAAATGTGAAGTGCCTGTAACATTAAAGCTTTAATAGGATTTGACTTGATGCATAACAGGAAGGTTATACAAGCTCAACCATCCTCTTATATGACTATTGTTATTAAAAAGAACACAGAATTTATGGTAGAATATTTTTTAGATTTACTAGTTACCAGAGCAGAACAAACTATTTGCTGTGGATTACAAATGAAAACTATTTATCTTCTCCCTTGTATCTAAATCATATTTCACAGCTCATGAGGCAGAAATGGGGACATGCTTTCGATAAAGTGTTCCCAGGATTTTCCCTGTGTAAAAATAAATAACTAAAGGAAGAAAAAATAATAGAGAAAAAAAAATAAGAAGAGGTTATAAAAAATTTGTAAGAGAGATAAGAATTAACAATTCTGAGTTTTACAATTGGCAAAAATTACACAGAGTGAAGATTAACTTGAAAAACCCCAATATGTTACACTGAATGCAATAAAAAAATAAATCTAGGAGATTAGAATGCGTATTTTTAAAACATAATCCTTTTCCCTGCCTTATATTTATTGATATCTATTTACTGGTAAAATATTATTTCATTTTAAGATAAATCTGCAATAGACACAATAAAAGTGGTAAATATAGACTAGAAATGTAGAAGATTTTGAAGAAACATATGATACTAGCAAATTAAGAGTATTATAGAAGCTTCAGAGCTCTGCAAGAGAGGAATTCAAATGTTTTTAGTGAGTAAAACAAAGAAAATATGCAAATGGTGTGAAAAAGAGAGAATAGTATAGGAGGGAGGGAAGGAGAAGCCTGAGCTACTTTGGCAATCAGAAAAAAAGGTAAAATTTCCCAGGCTATATTTTGTCATCCATTAGAATCTAAAAGAATACTTATTTTTCCACCTTCAATGCTCATTTTATGAACAGTATGCCAAAGTTGCCTAGACAAGAGGAAGCTGCTACCCCTACTGATTCACACTGTGACCACTTTTATTAGGTTTAGGTCATGGACTTGCATCTGCTCTTAGGTTTGTTAGTGGCTGTGTGTATATTTAGACATCTCCAAATGGCACAGTCTCACTTTCCCCAATATTTCCTCAAATTCTATCTCAAATAGAGGAATAAATAAATAAACAGAGATTCCAACCTGCTCATCACAAATCATAGAATCACAGAGTGGTTAGGATTAGAAGGGACCTTAAAGATCATACAGTTGGCTTTCTGTGCTGCAAGTGCAAATTGCTGAGTTACATTCAGGTTTTTTTCCATCCCTCAACACCCTCAGGTCCTTCTCCGCAAGGCTGCTCTCAATACACTCCTTGACCAGCCTGTGTTTTTGCTTGAACTACCCTGATTCACATGCAGGACCTTGCATTTGGTTTTGTTGAACTTCATGATGTTGACACAGGCCCACCTCTCAAGTCTGTCGAGGTCTCTTGAGATGCCATCCCTTCCCTCCAGCATTTCGACTGCACCACACAGCTTGATGTCATTAGCAAGCTTGCTGAGAGTGCACTGGACCCCAGGGTCCATGTCATCTATAAAGACGTTAAACATCAGCGGTCCCAATACCAACACCTGAGGAATGCCACTGACCTAAGCAAAGTTTGTGTGCTCACTTTTGTACAT
>WBNH01009224.1:13960-32753 GCA_013401255.1 Urocolius indicus | reverse complement strand
AGAGTGAAGATTAACTTGAAAAACCCCAATATGTTACACTGAATGCAATAAAAAAATAAATCTAGGAGATTAGAATGCGTATTTTTAAAACATAATCCTTTTCCCTGCCTTATATTTATTGATATCTATTTACTGGTAAAATATTATTTCATTTTAAGATAAATCTGCAATAGACACAATAAAAGTGGTAAATATAGACTAGAAATGTAGAAGATTTTGAAGAAACATATGATACTAGCAAATTAAGAGTATTATAGAAGCTTCAGAGCTCTGCAAGAGAGGAATTCAAATGTTTTTAGTGAGTAAAACAAAGAAAATATGCAAATGGTGTGAAAAAGAGAGAATAGTATAGGAGGGAGGGAAGGAGAAGCCTGAGCTACTTTGGCAATCAGAAAAAAAGGTAAAATTTCCCAGGCTATATTTTGTCATCCATTAGAATCTAAAAGAATACTTATTTTTCCACCTTCAATGCTCATTTTATGAACAGTATGCCAAAGTTGCCTAGACAAGAGGAAGCTGCTACCCCTACTGATTCACACTGTGACCACTTTTATTAGGTTTAGGTCATGGACTTGCATCTGCTCTTAGGTTTGTTAGTGGCTGTGTGTATATTTAGACATCTCCAAATGGCACAGTCTCACTTTCCCCAATATTTCCTCAAATTCTATCTCAAATAGAGGAATAAATAAATAAACAGAGATTCCAACCTGCTCATCACAAATCATAGAATCACAGAGTGGTTAGGATTAGAAGGGACCTTAAAGATCATACAGTTGGCTTTCTGTGCTGCAAGTGCAAATTGCTGAGTTACATTCAGGTTTTTTTCCATCCCTCAACACCCTCAGGTCCTTCTCCGCAAGGCTGCTCTCAATACACTCCTTGACCAGCCTGTGTTTTTGCTTGAACTACCCTGATTCACATGCAGGACCTTGCATTTGGTTTTGTTGAACTTCATGATGTTGACACAGGCCCACCTCTCAAGTCTGTCGAGGTCTCTTGAGATGCCATCCCTTCCCTCCAGCATTTCGACTGCACCACACAGCTTGATGTCATTAGCAAGCTTGCTGAGAGTGCACTGGACCCCAGGGTCCATGTCATCTATAAAGACGTTAAACATCAGCGGTCCCAATACCAACACCTGAGGAATGCCACTGACCTAAGCAAAGTTTGTGTGCTCACTTTTGTACATTTAAGTCAAAGCCATCAAGTGAAAAAAAAACAAAATAACAACCCAACAAGTTAATTGAGCTGAGTTTGTATCACTTCATAGTGCATAGAGAAGGAATTGCAGGATTAGAAATGCTGGTAGGGTTTATTTTTAATTCACATGGCAGAGGGTTTAATCTCTGAAACAGGCTTCAATGGATATTTTCCCTATTCTGTCTGAGTTCAGCTGTGATTTGATGCAGATAGAATTTCTTTCCTGTTTCGTGTAAAGAATTTAAACAAATTCAGGGAACTAGGGAGAAGGAGAGTGTAATTTTTAAACACAGAATCTGGAGTCAGGAGAGCTGACTTACGTTCCTAATTTATAATTGACTTTCTGTGCATGACTTCCCTTGGCCTCTGCTACCCTTCTGTATGAAACTTTAAAAGTACTTTGAAATCTTTTGCTTGATGCATATCTGTGTCATCAACAAACCGTATCTGAGTTTCCTCATATTACATGGGCACTTCTAAGTATAAACAATAACTTAACACTTGTAGAAAGTCAGTTTTCCATGGCTGCATTTTGAAAACTCTTGATGATTTTTAACCCTAAGAATAGCTGTATGAAAACCTACAGTTAAAGTTCAATGAGTGGAATTTTGTGATTTACTTTATTACAACTGACTTTCATTTGTGTACATGTAAGTTAATGACAATCACAATTACTCAGATAAAAGCTTTTAAATTAATTCCATCCACCAACTGTGTTAATACTTCAGATACAGCTCCAATGCTCTCTGACAGGATGAAAATGTTTCATTTAGGCAGTTGATACAGACAAAAAGCGGCTTTCCCTAGACTGCCTGCATTAATTCAATGTAGTTTTCATTAGTGAAAAGAAAGAGAAGCTGGAGTTCGAGTTGACAGTTTTCTTGATACACGTGAGCATTGCTAACGTTCAAAAGGGGAAGGAAAAAATTCAGTACTCCCAAAGTCAAAGAGAAAAATCAGTAAAACAGTTGCTTAGAAGCTGTGTAAGTCTAGTTTCTTGGTTATCTAAATAGAGTAAAAGACAAGAAGTGTATGCTTCTCAATAGCTTCATTGTAACTGTATGTGTTCTAACATCTGATTAAAGAGAAAACCAACATTTTTCCCTTTCTTATTTGTTCTGTTGCCTACAGAGCTATGTTGCTAAGCCTGCTGATCTGATCTTAATTCCTAATGGATCACACTCCATATTAAAAAAAACCTTATTTGTATTACAGGCTCTGTACAGGTACCATAACAATGCAGGTTTGGGTCTTCCTTGAGAGCAATTCTGGCCTACCTGTGAAACTCCCTTACAGCTGGGCTGATCTCTTCAAATCATTTGGGCTTAACACTTATTTCAAATTAAACCTTTATGGTGCAGAATAATGAAAGCTGCATAGGTGGAGACAAGTGAGTATCCTGGGAGTTATGGATCTCATCCTGGGGCAGCTAATAGAACTTCTGTTCTGTTGAGCTACCTGGAGAAATTCTACCAGTTACACTTGCAAAGTGATGCAAGTGCTCCACTTTTGGGCTCCCCAGCTCAAGAGAGACCCTTCTGGAGAGAGTCCAGCACAGGGCCACCAAGATGATCAGGGGACTGGAGCATCTTTCTTATGAGGAAAGGCTGCTAGAACTGGGGCTGTTCAGCCTGGAGAAGAGGAGACTGAGGGGAGATCTCATTAATATTTATAGATATATAAATGGTGGATGTCAGGAGATTGGGGCATTCTTTTTTTTTCTACTGTATCTGGCAACAGGACAAGGTATAATGGGATGAAGCTGGAACACAAAACGTTCCATCTAAACATAAAAAAAATCCTGTTTTGCTATGAGGGTGAGGGAGCATTGGAATGGGCTGCCCAAGGAGGCTGTGGACCCTCCTTCCTTGGAGGTGTTCAAGACCTGTGCGACCTGATCTAGGTGGACCTGCTTCTGCAGGGGGGTTGGACTAGATGATGTCTAAAGGTCCTTTCCAACTCTCACTATTCTATGATTCTGTGATTCTAAGTACAATTTCCTTGGTAGACTTTCTGGTTTATCCTTTAAAAGGGCTTTACTGAGGTTAATTGAAATATCTTCTCACATAACATAAATCAACTGGTAAATGCAACTCTTCTGCATAAGAAATGCAGTCTGTATTTGAGCAAGTTCTGCTAGATGTGCCAGTTAACTCTCTCAGTTCACATTCCCACATTGGGATATATTTAGCATTGTGCTACTGTGCACAAGTCTTGTGCTGTATTTATTAATGCATCTTAGCAATAACACCTAGAACAGATGCAGCTTTTTAGTTTTATATTATTTTTTCATGTTTGTATATTCTGCAGTCTCTGGTTTGCAACATATAATGAGTCTTTAGCTAATGGTTAAAACTGTCAAATATTGAGTTAAAAAATTTTGTTTCCCTATCACGTTCATTGCCAAATACAGGTTATAATTTTCAAGAAAATATATATATATATATATGTAAGTACAGCATATAACAGCATCACTAGAGTTTTTAAAGGCCTTGTGTCTCCATTAATAATGATTTCAAATTTAACAGGATGACTAAGACCTTGTCTAGTCTCTTAAGCCTTCAGAGAAAGACAGTCATAAATCTTCTTTTGGAGTGCAGTGTTTTTGGCTTAATCTGATGAAAAATATTATTGCTGTCCAGTCTGACTTAAATCAAAACCCACAATCTTCTCAAGATAGGAGTTACTTGAGTAATTAAATAGTTTTAAAATGAAGATTGGATCCTATACCTAGGTATATTAGTGAATTCCACCACGTGAAAATATTTGCAAGATATTAAACAATTATTATGATAAATTCTATATCCTGCATTTAGTTACATCTCTGTGCTATATTTCCCTGACAAAGTTACTAAAAAATAATCTTCAACAAAGATGCTTGGACAAAGCATCACTTAAGATGAAGTCAAATAACTAACTAAAAGGCCCTGGATAAACCAAGGAAAAATCTTTCGTAAGACAAATGTACATCCAATAATCTTCTCTGTTTTTTGCTAGTTTTTTTAGAGATTGGTATTGCAGAAATTCAGAAGTTCAGTACTGAGTACTCCAATCCCTAGGTTTTTTATGTTCATATTCAAGCAATTGTTGTGGTGAACCTTATGCATCTAAATAGCTGTATTATCTCAAATAAACCTGACAGTTTTAAGCAAATAAAGCTTGTGGAGGAGATGATCAGATGGTACAAATATGCTGGTTTCTGTTAAGCTCTTTCTATCTACCCCAAGACAGGAAGCCAAGGCAATGAAAAATAAAAGGCAAATATTACTCATTTTAGTAGCTTAGGAATGTAATATATTCAAAACTAATATTTGTTTTGTTCCTAGTGCTACCTGACAATTGATAAAACTTCAGTTGTATTTTCTGTCTGTTTTCCCTGTATCTTCATACCTATTACTATTTTTCAAAAATATTCCTGCATTGGTGTTACATGTGGTTTATTTTCTTATTATGCTGTGTATTCAAAGTTTATACAGACAAAAAGAAATTTACACTTATTATTCACGGGCTTCACATTTAAATGCAATTTTATATTATCATCACCTATTTAGTCATCGTTTTCTTACGTCATCTTAATTATTAGTTATTTATTTAATCACAATGCTTCAACTGTGATTGGCTAAATTGTTACTAATATATTCTTTAGCCTCTCTTCGAAATGACAAAATATTAAAAAAAATGTGATTCCTGATGACCCTGTTGCATTTCTATAATGTTTTACTGCAGTCTGCTGTTGCCTGGGACAAAAATCTGATTATTTGTAGTACTTATATTCAGAGTTCTTTCTACAACTTGCATAATTACATTATTAACATAACACAGTGTTCTTCATTTGGTGCCATTGGCAAGATTTTGGTAGTGAGAAGGGAGTTCATTCATTCAAATCACTGAACTTATGTTTAGATCAAAAAATATTTGTTATGGATAATTAAGCAATGTGAAAATGTGTAACATAATGTTACACGGCCACTCTAGTCCTGGCAGATCCCAGTTTTGAAGGATTTTACTTTCCTACCTTTCTCATCTTTTTTTTATGGAAGTATTGTGTGTAAAATGTCAGATATTGTTTCATTATTAGAATACTTAGTCATCTATGTTTTCCTTTACATTTCTCTGTTTCTTACTTTTTTTTTTAACCTCAAGAAAAATACTTGCCATGATTGAGTGATGCAAGAAGCTGTTATTAAGGGAGACAATTTTGCTTTGGCTCATTCGAAAACAGGAGTTCATGCTATGTAATAGGAAAGTTGTATGTGGTAAGTTCAAGTACTGAACACATATCAATACATTCTAATAACTTTTATTGGTCTCTTTAGAAAATCAATTCATGATGTCTGTAAATACCAAGTGGTTGATAATAAATTACAACTATGCTATCTCACAGAGATGATACACAGAATAAAGATCTTAAATGCAAAAGCAAGATTGACATTGCTATGTGGGTTGTTTACAGTGTATTTCTATCTTAAAGATGTTACAGGAGTTTAAGATCAGAGAAAATATTCCTTTGCTTCCAAGTAACTTCATGAAATGGTTTAAGTATCACACATTCACAGGTTTACAGGTTTTCTGTTCATGTTGCCAAACAATTAATTTTTTTTCTTTAGGTCAAAGAAATTGTCACTTTCCCTTGGAAAGTGGCAATAAAAGGTTACTGTTAAATGTGGAATGGTGAGGAGTATTTATGTATTTTGCAATCTTCTTTACATCTGAAACACAAGGAACTTTTGAACATCACTGTGAGAATCAGAAAGATATTCATCTCAATTTCTAATCAACTCAAGGAATTATGAATTCATGCACCAAACAAAATATATTTTCATATTCTTCATACATATTCATAACTTTATCAGGAGCTGCAGTGGAGCTTATAGCCCTAGATTAAAACTAGTAATGAACACCTTCCATGCTGTATGAGAAAATTAAAATGCTCAAAAAAAAATTCAGCTAGTCTACTTTGGAGGAGGGAAATTTCTTCCTGAATTAAGGTTAGGAAATCAGATCAGTTCATACACACAAGAAGAAATAAAATTGAGGAGGAGGAGGCATGAAAAATCTGAAATAAAATTTATTATAGTACAGTGATCCAACAAATCTAGTCTTTCTCACTCTCTGGACATTTGCTGATAGCAAAGAAGAACGTGGGCAAAAAAGCCAAAAATAAACATCCTCGAAAATATCATATAAACTTTATTTTGAGAGTTATAATTTTTTTCCCCAATATACAAATATGTCTGGAATTTTCTGTAAATATTTCACATTTGTGAGAACAATGGTTTGTATTCCCTTTTCAATATCAATTGATGGGAAAAGGCACTAGGATATTCTCATCTTGATGTGGAAATCTCAAAAAGAACACATATTAATCACTGCAAAATTATTCATAACTTCACAGTAACTTGTGAGTGTACATCATGGATTGAGAATTGCTCTTTGGTGTTTCCAGGAATTCTATCCCTAAAGTTTACATGCCTCAGATGATATTTGTTCTTTAAGTGTCTTATGTGTTCTTTTCCTCTACAATGAGATTGTAGAAACTGTGACGTGAATTTGTTGTCTAAAGTGTCCTTAAGTATTCTTTCTGGAAGAAAAATAAGACTCAAGCTTGTAATAGTAGTCAAATGCTGACTGAGCTCTATCTTATCTGTTTTTAAACAATCTAATAAAGCTTTGGCACTTTTCTCTGTTATTTTGAAGAACTCATAAAAGGAAAAAAGTCTCTCAAATTAGCTCAAGAATCTGAAACATATGGCAAAAATCTCTATAAGATTATTAAAAATTAATTTCATATAATGTGCTAATTTTCATACAAGAATTGAGGAAATAAACCTAATCTTGGAAAAAGCCTTTCTTATTTAGTCTTTACTGTTAAAGAAGAATTTTATATCATTGCATGTGAAAAAATAATGTGTCATCCAAATAAAAATACACAGTGATTAACTAAAAAATTAGTGATATAAAAATTAGAACTCATCAGGATGATAGGAAGTACTAAAAAAGTACAGACTGCTCCAGTGTAGGTCACTTACAGGATCACAAGTCCTAACAGCAAGCCTAGTCTCTGATGTGGGTTCCTGTCTCCCTCCCAGATCCTTCCAGGGACTTGCTGCAGGGTGCTTCTCATGGAGTTACAGCCTCCTTTAGGCATCTACCCCGTCCAGCGTGGAGTCCTCCATGGTCTCCATGAAGGATAGATCTGAGGTGGACCTCTGCCCCTCGTGGACCTCCATGGACTGCAGGGGAACTGCCTTCCTCACCATGGTCTTCACCACAGATGACAGGGGAATCTTTCTTCCAGGGCTTGGGCATCTCCTCTCCCTCTTTCTCCACTGACCTTGGTGTCTGCAGAGATATTTTCACATTCTCATTCCCTGTTGCTATTGCAGTTTAGCAACTGCCCAGCAACTTCTTCTCTGTCTCAAATATGTTATTCACAGAGGCTTTATCTCCATCACTAATTGGCTAGGCCTTGGTCAGCTGGGAGGTCCATCTTGGAATTGACTGGTCTATCAGCTACAGGGGAAGCTCCTGGTAGATCTCGTTTAAAAGCCACCCTCATAACCCCTCTGCTACCAAAAATCTGTCCCAGGCAAAACCACTACAACTTCTTGTAACCCTCAGAAGGAAAAAGGAACAATTTCTGATGGGAATAAAAAACCCCAATAGATGTCATGTTACAGAATCACAAAATCACAGAATGGCAGGGACTGGAATGGACTTGTAGCCCAACTTCCCTGTTAAGCAGGGTCACCTATATCAGGCTGCACAACAAGTGAGTTTGAAAACATCCAGGGAAGGAGATTCCACAACCTCTTTGGGCAGCCTGTGTCAGAACTTCCTCACTCTCACAGGAAAGAACTTTTTCCTCATGTTTAAGTGGAATTTGCTGTGTTCCAGTTTGTCCCATTACCGTTTGTCTTTTCACTGGATACTACAGAAAACAGACTTACCTTATCCTCTTGACACCTGCCCTTTAGATATTTATAAGTATTGATATGGTCCCCTCTCAGTCTCCTCCAGGCTAAACAGTCCCAGATCTAACAGCCTTTCCTTGTAAGAGAGATGTTCTCGTCCACTAATCATCTTAGTGGCCTTCTACTGGACTCTCTCCAAAAGTTTCTGGTCCCTCTTGAACTGGGGAGGCCACTACTGGACACAGAACTCCAGCTGTGGCCTTAACAGGGCAAAGTAGAAGGGGAGAAGAACCTCCCTTGACCTGCTGGTCATGCTCTTCCCAACACCATTTGTCTTCTTGGCCGTAAAGGCACATTGCTGGCTCAAATTTACATTGTTATCAGCAAGAACTTCCAGGTCCCTCTCCACAGAGCTGCTCTCCGGCAGGTCAATCCCTAGCCTGTACTGGTGAGGTTGTTCCTCCCCAGGTGCAGGACTCTGCACCTCCACTTGTTGGCCTTCATGAAGTTCCTCTCTACCAAACTCTCAGGCCAGTGCTGAACTGCAGCACAGTCTTCTGATGTACTAGTCAATTCTCTCAGTTTTGTGTTATCAGTGAACTTGCTGAGGGTACACTCTGTCCCTTCATCCAAGTCATTGATGAATATGTTGAACAAGACTGTTCCCAGACCCCAGACCCCAGACGTCTCAGGCCTCTAGCTTGATTTAACACTGTTGATCATCACCATCTGGGCTCTATCATTCATACAGTTCTCAGTTCACCTCACCATTCACTTATCTAACCCATGCTGTGAAGATGTTATGGCAGACAGTGTCCAGGGCCTTGCTGAAGTCAAGGTAGATGACATCCACTGCTCTCCCCTCATCTACCCAGTCAGTCAAAAGGCTCTCAGGTTGGTCAAATATGATTTCCTCTTGGTGAACCCATGTTGACTACTGATAACCTTTTCATTCATATGTTTAGCGATTATCAATTCTTTAGTTTTATTTAGTTCTTTTGGTATTTTACTTCTTCTGGCAAGGATGCACACATAAATTTTAAGCTTTCCTTAAATCTAAAATTGTAGATATAGCTTGTAATGATGTAACACAGCTCCTGAACTCATAAATTCTTGCCTTCAACAAAATATGTATTCAATAATAATGTGAATTTCTGGTAAACTCTTAATAAGTTACCACAATTTTTCAATGAAGTTTTTTGAGATGCTTTTGTACTAAAAAAAAATCTAGCAAAGAAGGGTTGTGAAATAATTTATGTGGTTATAATTCTCTTCTCAGTACACTTGGACATTTTATTCCCTGTGTATGGGGTCTGGCTGAGTTGGAGTTACTATTCTGTAGCAGCCCTAATAGTGCTGTGCTTAATATTGGCAGCTAGAAAGGTGTTGATAACACATCAGTGTTTTGGCTGCTGTTCACACAGCATCAAAATTGTCTCTGCAACACTCCCCTCAACCTTCTCCAGTAGGCTAGGGGTGAACAAAATCTTGGGAAGGGACATAGCGAGGACAGCTGACCCAAACTGATATTCCATATCATATTACATCTCTGACCAATAAAAGCTCAGACAAAAGAGGAACAAGAAAGGACATTTGTAATTTACACCATTTATCTTCCAGAGTAACTGCTATATGTATAAAAACCTTTTTTTCTCAGGAAGTGGCTGATCATCATCATCTATGGCAAACAGCAAATAAAATCTTTTTTTCCTTTGTTTCCACACATGACTTTTGCTGTTACTTTATTAAATTGCCTTTAACCTAAAACCCACAAGTTTTTCTCCATCTTATTTTCTCTCCTCCCTGTCCTGCTGAGGAGAAGGCTGATAGAGCAACCTCGTGGGCATCTGACATGCAGTTGAGGCCAACCCACCATGCTCGATAATGCACATTTGCTTTCAGAAACATATAAATTCTGCATAACATAACAGTAAGGCTATCTTAATCACATTTAAACAGATGAAATGTTTAGTGAAATTGAAGGCAAACTTATTTTTTCAGTTACTACCATACAATTGAGAAGAAAAAAAAGATCCAGATTATAATTAGTGTTTTCATGATATATTTCTGGTTTTAATACATTATTTAGTTGTTAAGTAGATAATGCTGAGCAAAAGCAATGAACCCTCTCAAACACAAATCTGAAAAACGGCTTGTGTGGACTGATGACAATAATGACAACACCAGAAAAAGTAGAATGGAAAGGTGTAAAGAGTTTTTAATTGCCTTTTTGTCCTACTTTGTGACTTTACACTAAAGAGTTATTATCTTTGCTTAAAAAACACTAGGTCTTTGACTATGACTATTGCACAAAAAGCAAATGAAAACATCTATAGCTTTGTTCATGTTTTGTTTCCTTTCTGCAAACAAAGAGGAACAAGGATTTCTGAACTATTCTAGTCACAGAAAAGGTGCAGAACAGCTTTTGTTAAAATATGTTTAATCTCTTGAATGGCAGAAAAAAGCTCATTAGCACTGCAAAAACAATGTTTAGTTCTTTTACAAGCATTAACTAATTGAATCTTACAGCAAGCATAGCACAGACAGATATTTTCTTAAAAAAAAGAAATAGTGATGTTAATTAATAGCTAATAGCATAGCCAATCAAAGGTGTTGACAAACCTGTGGATTCTATGTTCAGTTTGTATTTACATGGTTTGTTTATAGATACATTGGCCAATATATATTGGATCACAAATAAACATGTGGAAATTTGTTTTCACTGAAGTGAGCAATCAAAATTAAGTAAATATATCGTCATGCCACATAAAAAATAGTTTTTGCTTCTATTTCAGGTCACATTGGTAATAAATCATGGATAGCCTCTAAGAACAAAATCATGCATTTGAACATATTAGTATAAGTTCAGGTTAGTTATATTTCATTTCTTTCAATGCAGAAGGTGAGATGGTTGTTCTTAGGAAAGTGAATAATGAGGACAGATTTGCAATAAAATTTCCTGTTTAGAGAACAAAATTATTCCTTGTGAGGCTATACTATTCACAACAAATGTAATAAAATATACATACCCATGTAACGGAATATATAAATGTATTACTCTTTCCAGCTTGGGGAACATCTGTAACCAGACGGTAACAAAATTGTACCATATATGGAAGGATATCTTTTTATATAATGCATATTATTTTATGCCAGAGACCACAAAATAATCTTCTGTAACTATCCATTAATAGCTCATTTCTGACAAAGCTGGAATTGATAGATTTTATTCTATATTGTTGATTCTTTTCTCTGACTGGTGCAGTCTGCAAATCCTATTAGACACTACAATATGACAGCAAGTTTGGTTACCATAGTTACTTACAAATGTTTATTCAGATTTCACTTTCTTTAAACACTTGAGTAACAGAATCACAGAATCTCAAGGGTTGGAAGAGATCTTGAAAGATCATCTAGTCAACCACCCTGGATCTCCCAGATCAGGTCACACAGGAATTAATCCAGGTGGGTCTCGAGATGAAAAAATCCATCTAGGCAACCCGTTCCAGTGCTCTGTCACTCTCACAGGGAAGAAATTAATAGAATTATAGAATTGTTTCAGCGGGAATAGACTTTTAAGATCACCAAGTCCAGCCTTTTTCCTAGCCCTATCAACCACTAGACCATTTCCCTAAATGTAACATCCAACCATCTCTTAAACACCTCCAGGGACAGTGACTCCACCATCTCACTAGGCAGGCAATTCCAATGCCCGACAATCAGTACCTTCCTTGTATTTGCTGGTATTTTTTCCTTCTATTTCTTTGGAATCTCCTATGTTCCAGCTTGTACTTGTTGCCCCTTATCCTATCACTGGATATTATTGAGAAAGGCAGTCAGTCAGTAAGAATTAAACTTAAGAGTTGCCATTCATTTTTATGGAATGCACAACTATTGCCTTAATACTTTCAGGTGAAAGACATCAAGACAATTTGCTACTTTAATAATTATTTCCCTATCTGCTACTTTAATAATTATTTCCCTATTTTATATATTAAATATTCAGTAATTTCATTAACTAATGCATGTATTACAATTATATAAGCCATTTTGCAAAAGTAGGTGTAGTTTGAAACTTTTACTATTTTACTATTATGAAAGATATGTTGCCTATTAAAATATGATTTCATACATTACAGCCTTTTCTGTAAGGGGGAAGGGGTTGTAAAGATGGCTCCTGTAAGAAGTTGCTCACAACTCTCCCCAGCTCTGAGACAGACCCACTTCTGGGGCTGAGCCAATTAGACGCCTCCATGATCACTTTTTAAGAAGAAGCAGGAAGAGGAGAGTTCTTCCTGTTTCTTCCTTCTTCTGTCCCTTCTTCTTCTCCGGCTGGTGGTGGTGCAAAGAATAGGAAGAGTGAGAGAAACAACCATGCAGACTCCAAGGTCAGTGAGGAAAGAGAAAAGGAGGTGTACTGAAGCAGAGACTCCCCTGCATTCTATGGAGCAAGCTGGTGAAGCTGAGATTTATTTTCATTTCTTCAAAGACCCTGCATCAGTGGTAGAGACTCATTTTGATAATGGCCCCATATCAGGGGGGCAGAGACTCATTTTGCTACAATCCCTGAGCCAGGGGCAGTGACTTGCTTTGTTAAAGGCCTCATGCCAGAGACAGTGATTATGGCTGGAGGAGGCTGAGTCTTGTGGAAGGTACACCATGTTCACAGAAGCTGTAACTGTGGGAAGGAACCCATGACAAAGAAGCTCATTAAACATATGCCCAGAAGAGGCCATGTTGCGAGAGAGAGACCCTAAAACTGCAGAAACTGCAACCATGGTGAAGAACCCACCAGAGAAGTTCGTTAAGGACTGTGTCCCATGGGAGGGGAAGAATGCAAGGAGTTGTCCTCATCTGATAAGAGAGAAGCAGCTGAGCCCATCTGTGAGAGACTGACCACATTCCCCATTCCTTGCCCCCCTGAGCCGTTGAGGGGAGAGGAGGTAGAGATATTGGGAGCAGTGAGCTGGGCCTGGGAAGCAAGGAGGGATGGGGGGAGGGTGGAGATCTTAAAGTGCTGTTTGTAATATTCTCATCATCCTACTCCCTTTTGCTTTTATTCCATTCTGTTTCTTGTAGAATAAACTTTCTTACTTTCCTCTCCAAGTCAAGTACTGGAGTCTGTTTTGCTCGGAACTGTAATTGGCAGTGAGCTTTCCCTGCCCTTGTCTTAATCCACAACAACCTTGCTTATTTTTTTCCTCCCATTTTGCTGGGGTCTCTGCCATCCCAACGAGGGTGGGGGTGAATGAGAGCAGTGAGTGAAAGAATCGTGGTGCTGCTGTGCTAGCTGGGCCAAACCACAATGCATTTCAAGCATATCTACTTGTTTTTTCAGCCCTTGTGTAAGATTCCTCCTTTGATTTCTCTTTCATGTCAGTTTTCTCTTCTATAATATTTCCAGGGAAAATTTTGACAGGTTTGAGTAAGAGCAAACAACATCTGACAAGTAAAACTGATTGGAATATTTCAAGCTATATGGGTTGCTGTAGGCATTGAAAGCTTAGCATCTTCCATATAGCTATCTTTCATTTATATAATTATATGAAATACATATTTTTTTTTATATAATTCTTATATAAATGTACACATGTGCACATATAAGTGTAGTTTTTCAACCATCATATACTACTGGGCAGTTTTTGTTTTCCATGTGGTGAACAAAAGACGAACAATGAATGGACACACCTGCGTGAAATTTAGATAAATTTGTGACTGATCTTTCAGAAATCAACACAAAATATCACCCAAATCTAGTTGTGAAGTTATTTGTACATATGTTTTGCTGTTTTAATCACACTTGACTTTCTGCCCCTTTAAGGGAAAAAGATAGGAATGGAAATTAAGATTAATTATCTCCATTCTGAAGAATTTCACTTCCCTAACATGCATTTCTCTCTCAAGCTTCCTAAGGCTCAGTAAAACAGGTTACAGAAGAAAACAGAAATTCTGAAACTTTCATAAGTCCTGTTCATAATGATAGAGAGTGGCACTACATGACCATTTACCCAAGAGAGGAACAGTGCCACTGATTGGATTAGAGCATGAGAGACTAATGCAGTTATGTCCTTAAGGGATGGATGAAAAATGAATCTTTCACTTCTGTGAGTGAGCACAACCAGCAGTTCTAAAGCACTATATGTATGAGGTAGGTTGAAGGATCTGTTCTATTTGTCATTGGAATTGGCTGTAGAGCATTTGGCAAAGCCTGACTTGTTTCAGCCTGTATCATTATCCCAAGTCTCCTTCTGTGCTTAAACTTCAAAAGTAGTTTGGGGCATCTAAAAAGAAAAAGGAAATGCTAACACATTCTGTAGTTTGCAGCAATACCTGAATACTGAAATGAAAGATTCTCCTCTTTCCTAACCCCCAAGAACCACTCAGAAGGTGGATAAGTTGCATCCTTAAAGAGGAGCTGAGAGCGTTTCTGAATAATGCATAATAATGCCTATGTACAGATTGAATCAATCTGGGAGGAAAATGACAGCTATTGATGACCCGGGTCATGAGACTGTCAGCTCCAGACTACTTCCAAAGACTAATCAAATATTTATGACCGTAATCACATTAATTAAAACATATGAATTCTTGTAATATTTATCTTACTTTGATTTTTTTAATTAATTGATCAGTTATCTTTGTTTATCAGGATCATTTTATTTTTCCAAATTATTTTTTTCTATATCTTCATAAAAATGCAGAATGAAGGGGGATAACCCAGGGGACTCCCCCTCTCTTAGCCCAGCTGAATCCAGGAACTCAAGGGATGGAGGGAAATGACTGCAGGTTGCTGCCTGGTGCAGCACAATATCTTGTGTGACTGCTCCACCCTCCCAGGTGTCTCTGCCTTCACAGAACAGATATGTGATCCTGCATTTGTTGAAGTCCAAGATGGTCTCATGATTTCTTCCCAGTTCTGTTTAAACAGAGACTAATTCCATGTAAGTATACTCTCTCCCATACAAGTATACTCTCTGACCTATTGTAGTCCTAATTCATGTGGTTGATTGGCATATCTTTTCTTATTAGATGTCAACAGCATAAGTTCTTTAACATACCAATACTTTCCTGAAAATATGGTTTACTTTCCATTCTTGTCTAGTGATCAGTGTTAATGCATCTTTTGTTATGAGTAATACTTTGTCCTTTTATAGTTACATTGTCTGTTGCTCTATTCCTTGTCCTTTTTAGTTCAGTTACTAGGACAGCAAACTCCAGAACCATATGGAATAGACCACAGGTTCCATCTTTGTGAAAGTATGAAAAATATCCATGTCCCCTTCCAGCTCTGTCAACCCAGAATGTTATTCTAAGAAATGTGTTTAATTTGTAACTTTAGATTTATTTACTAGTATCTGTTTCCTAGTTTGAAACAATTCAATTGAATAATTAATTTCAGAAGGTGCTAAAAGACTAGTATAACTAGGGCTTTTGAGGATATCAATGTTTGAAATGTCTGTTTATCTGAACAGCAGAAATCTTATGTGAATACAAAAAAAATTGACATGAAAATCTAGAATTCACATGACTACAGCATAGAAACCAAAGTAGATTAAATTTTACCATTGTCCCAGTAACTTGCCTCGAAGACTAAGAACAGATCTTGATTTGTTTAATTTTTATAAGACATTTTTTGATACTGTCATTCAGTCTGACTTTTTTTTTTAGAGGAATTAAATGCTAAGTACGTCAGAAATCCAATCTATTAAGAAAATCTTTCCATATTGTGACTCTTTCTCCCTGACCATGTTAGACAACTTTTACCATGTATGAAGTGACTCTGTAAGATGGACATATACAAGCTAAGACTACAAAGTAATTTTTCAGTAATATACATAATAGCTGGGACTAATAAGCTATTATGTTAATACTCCCATCATACCCAATGAGATATTTAATTAATCTCTGCCAGCCCAGCAAGTACCATCTGATTAAGGATGGGTTAGCCTTCAGTGCCTCTGGGCATGGGCAGACCCTCCATGTTGCTAACCTGACATCTTGTTTTCTTCAGGGCTTATATCTTTTCAAGTTGGCATTTTTTCCCTTGAGGAACTCACTGTCTTGACCAGAGTACTATGGTCTTCTATACATGTCAGCTTGCCTGGTTTTATCCTATGTATATTTAGGTCACATAGGTGTCAGATCATCAGCATCTGAAACCCTCAGATGAGAGTTAGAGTATTTTGTTCAAATATAGCCTGCTATGGATGAGGTTGATTATGTGTTTATGAAGATTTAAAGTCTCAAATCCATATTGATAACTATAATCTGTTTTGGCCAGTAATTCATATAAAATATTCTGAGTTCTTTAGTCTTTGTGCAAAGACCGTAAATCCAGTGAAGGGCTTAGATGTTGTGCACCTGCAAACAAATGAATTGTAAGTGATCTGCTGGATGTGACACCCATATTAGTCTGCGTACTATAGTTACAGAAAGTTATTAATGCTTGGTTAGGTTGCATCTATACCAGTAAAATACACATGTTTGGGGCTGCTGTCTGGGATAACAGACAAATGGAATGGAATAGTCTGTACCCATGCTGCTAAATTCTTTAATCTTCCAAACCAGAAATTTAATAGAATTTTTTCTTAATGGAAAGAGTCTATGGTGCCCAGCCCATGCTGCTTCATAGCTGTGCTTGGGATAGTGTTACTGAGCTCAGGCCAAAACTGCTAGGAACAGAACTATTTCCCAAAAGAAATAATTACCTTTCAGCATCCTTCAGTGTTTCCCATCACTTCTTGTGCACTTAATACCTAACTAACTTGCAATATGACTTTATCTGTATTAGAATGTACCTTATTTAGGTTATTTCAATGCAAATATTCAACCTCTTACTGGAGTTAAGAATACAAAGCCATTCAGATACTTTTTGTTTGTTTGTTTTAGTTTATCTACTAATCTATTGGGGAAGAGTGTTTAATTATTTACTGTTCCTTTACTGAAATAAACAATTTGATAATAAAAGTATGAAAACCAAAAGAGAATCCTGGCCAAGGTCACTCTGGCTTTTCATAGCAAAGGTAAAATACCTCTCACCATTAGGTCCAAGGTCTAAATCATGAATTGACATTATTAAATGTTGTTTATTGTATATATGTAGTCCCCCAAAAAAATCCTCTAGGTTCTAAGAAACCTGATCAGTCTTGATCACAATAGTCCCAATGCAAAATATTGTGTATTTTGTTTCTTATCTAATATTCACAAATATCTAAATGGTGGACATCAGGAGGTTGGGGAATCCCCTTTTTTCCATTGCATCTAGTGACAGGACAAGGAGTAATGGGAAGAAGCTGGAACACAAAATGTTCTATTTAAAGATAAGAAAAAAACTATTCAACTGTGAGAGTGAGGGAGCCCTGGCATAGGCTGCCCAGGGAGGGTGTGGAGTCTCCTTCCTTAGAGGTCTTTAAAACCCTCCTGGGAACACTCTTGTGTGACCTGATCTAGGTGGACCTGTTTCTGCAGGGATGTCGGACTATATGATCTCTAAACATCACTTCTAACCCTACCATTCTACAATTCTATGAAAAAAAGTGAAAACGGATGTAAGTTCACTTATATTAGAGAAGAGTGTTTATATGCACTTAATACACATCAAATCTGAAAACTATCATGGAAAGGAAATGAAAAATGGGCTTTGGCAAGCTTGTGTGTCATTTGTATAGATAGATCATGGGCTAAGTATAGCAAGTCTATATCAAGAAAAGAGGTTAAGGCTGTGGAACTAAAATCTTTGATTCCTTTGAAAAGAACTCTGGGCAAGGAGAATGTTGCTGGGTCCACTGCATAGTGCCTGTAGAAAAAATTTCCTATATATCTTTCCTTTCTAAGGAAGGGTTGTGATATTCTGTAAAGCAGAAAAATTTTTTTTTTGAAGGAAAAAATCCTCTAGTTTCTAAGAAACATGATCAGTCTTGATGGCAATATTCCCAACAGAAAATACTGTGTATTTTGTTTCTTACCTAAACTCATTTTTTTTAAAAAAAAATTATGAAATAATCACATTTTCACTATATATACTTAGGAATAGGGGAGAGAGAAGGACATCAAATTTTGCCACATAAACATGTGCCTCACACAAGAAAACTCTAGAAGGGGGATGAGGTTTAATTTTTTTTTTTTGACAGAAAATAATTAATTTTTAGTATTACTGTGTGTATGAAACAAAATAGTTTATTGCTAGCTTTCTATTACTTTTTGCAATATTTTAAACTTCCTTTGGACATCGTTATATAAATGACCTATAACACTGTTTCAGGGAACTAAAACTGCAGTAATGATTTAGCCCCTTTTTTCAGAATCTAGGTCATCTTTGTAAATGAGTAACAAGATGACAGAATCCTTTGAATGTCTTTTGGAGTCTAGTTATTGTTTAATGTGCTTTTTTTCAGTCTTCTCACATTTGCTTAAAGTGATGTTTTTCCTGGAAATAAAACCTTTAATGGTTGAAATCTGTTTTTCCTTTGTCATGGTTTGACATGACAGCCTTTTCTGGTAAGGGGGAAGGGGCTGTAAAGATGGCTCCTGTAAGAAGTTGTTTGCAACTCTCCCCAGCTCTGAGCCAGACCCGCTTCTGGGGCTGAGCCAATTAGACACCTCCACAATCACTTTTTAAGAAGAAGCCGGAAGAGGAGGTTGATTTTCCTCCATCTTCTTCCTGCTTCTTCCTTCTTCTG
>WBNH01009223.1:0-33356 GCA_013401255.1 Urocolius indicus | reverse complement strand
GGTTCTTCCCAGCAGCTTCGGCTTCTGCCGATACAGGGTCCCTCACATGGGACGCAGTCCTTAGTGAATATGTCTGGTGTGGTTTCTTCATCACGGTTGCAGTTTCTGCAGATAGAGGGTCCCGCCCTTGGGACAAGGCTTCTTCTGGGCATAAGTTTAATGAGCTTCTTTGTCATGGGTTCTTCCCCACAGTTAAAGCTTCTGTGAATATTGGGTCCCTCCCTCAGGACACAGCTTGCTCCGGCCATAGTGATAAAGGGTCCTTCCCTCGGGACACGGCCTCTCCTGGCCATAATTTTAAGAAAATCACTGCCCCTGGCAGTTCTTAGCAAAATGTATCTCTGCCCCTGGCTCGGTGTTCTTAGCAAAATGAGTCTCTGCCCCAGATTAGGGGTCATTATCAATTTAAGTCTGCCACTGATGTGAGGTCTTTAGCAAAGTGCAAACAAACCTTAGCTTCACCAGTCCTCTCCGTAGAATGCAGAGGAGTCTCTGCTGCGTCACACCTCCTTCTCCTCCTCTTTCCTCACTGACCTTTGAGTCCACATGATTGTCTCTCACTCTTCCCACTCCTTGTACCACCACCAGCCAGAAAAGAAGAAGGGGCAGAAGAAGGAAGAAACCTCCTCTTCAGGCTTCTTAAAATGTGATAGTTGGAGGCATCTAATTGGCTCAGAGCTGGGGAGAGTTTTGAGCAACTTATTACAGGAGCCATCTTTACAGCCCCTTCCCCCACACCTGAAGAGGCTGTCATGTCAACGTGAGATGGGCGATATAGGTGATGCTATATATCTTCAGTAGAAATTGAACAAAGGTCCTGTTAACTGGTGTTTGACATTCCTTTTAAAAGCTATGCTGAGATAACCTGTGTGTTCAAGTAGGTCCTCGTATTTTGGCCTGTAAAGGTTAAAGGAGTGTTGCATTTTTATCGTTGAATTATACATCATTTTTGGCAAACTTTCTAATACAGCTTGTAAAAAGGAAAGGAAAAAGGTCCTTGGAGATATTTTCCACAAAAAATCTGTGATGGCTGTTGTATTCTAGAATGTTACTTTGTAGCATGTCCAAGCAGACTGATGATTCATGGTTTCAAATTTAAAGTACTCTCAGCTCAGTGGCTTTTTTTTTTTTTTTTTTTTTTTTTTTGGTAAAATTTATGTGTGAATCTGTGTGTTGATTCTGTTGTGCTCTTACTTTATGACACTGTTTTGGCACATTAGGTAGAATTCAAATACAACAAAGTGAGGAGTATAGGTTAGCCGAAAAACTCCTTTGTTAACAAAGTTAAAAATTGGTAAGGCTTCAGATATTTTTTCATATGAAGATACTAGATATTTCTTGGAGTGAAAAGGAAAAAGTTAAAGTGGATGAAGTTCTTAAAATATGGTGTATAAGCCATCTGTTGGAATTCACAGTTGTTAGTCATGTTCAACTGACTGTTTTGGTGATTATGTTTCTGAAGCTTGGATAAAAAGAAATGTTTGAAATGTGCCACCCTAGTTCTTTTCTGTTCCTCAAAGTGCACTTTGGCTTGGCACCTTTGACAACAGTGTTTGGAAATGTGTGTTTTCATTTCTACGGGCCATATAGTGTCTTCTATATTATTTTTGCTTACCCTGCCTATCCTCCTGTTTACATTTTATCTCCTGTGTGTTTCATGACAAAGGAGGTTGTGGCTGTGATAAGTACACTTCACTCTCTTAAGCAGAAAGAGGGCAGGCTTCTCTAGCAAAGTGGTTACTTGATACAGACAGCCTAAATATTTAAAAATTAACGTTTTGTGATTGAGACACTGGCTGTTAGTCATTGAAGGAAATGGGTCCTGTAGAGCTGGAAGGGAGTTACTGGGACATCAAGTCCTAACTTACATGTTAGAGATTTAGCTAAACAACAAGTAGAGCAAATGCATATGAATCAAATAATCTTACTACTGAGACTCCCTTTTTATTGAATGTCTTATTTGCTTATTTGCCTTACTGATGGTATTTATTAGGTTTAGTAACTTGGAAGTGACTGCACTGACTTAAAATACTATTGAGCAGAATACCTATTAGTTGCTAAGCAGTGTCAGAATACTGGGGAATTTGAGGCAGAAATAATGACAAATTTTATGGAAAACAACTACATACCTTCACAGCTGCTTAGATGCATTATCATTCGTCCTGTAGTTAATGAGCATTTTGTCATTTTGTGTTGGTTTGGGGGTTTTGTGGATTTTGTTTGTTTTTTTTTTTTTTAAATGAGATACTGGATCAGCATTAACTTCTTAGTACAATTATCTGCATTATAGTTAAACAGGTTCTCATTCCTTAAAGCATCATAAAGAAGTATAGATCTAATATTAAAATGAATAGCTTATCAAAATCACATGTTTTGTATTTTAACGCTGAAATGTTTGTATTTATTGTGGTAGAGGGGAAAAAAGAAGATTTTGTCTCAGTGCATTCCTTAGGCTTCATTGGCTTTGAAGTGTAAACATCAAAATACAAAATTGTACAGAAGCTTTTTTTTTAATGACTTTAGAAATACTTTTGAGGATCTGTTAATTTCTTTGTCTGCCCTTATACTTTCTTTTTTTAGATTTTACCATAACTAAACACTTCTAATGTAATAAGAAAACTGTAGAAACCATTTTTAGATCATATTACATATATTATGAACTTGTCACAGCTGTTTGAAGTGCTGCAGCAATACATAACTCATTTAGTAATCTTTGTATCCAGAAAGCTATAAATACTGTGTGTAAAAATTCAGCTTTCCTTAACAGTTTTTCTCTTCAGAAACTAGAACAACTCAATCAGTATCCAGATTTTAACAACTACCTGATTTTTGTTCTTACAAAGTTGAAGTCTGAAGGTAAGTTCTAGAGATACGGACTGGTTTGTTGGGTTTTTTTTCCTTTTTAAAAAAAATATTGTTGCATTTAATTTGAAAGAAATAGGAAGCTGATGTCTATAGTCAGTTTGCTGGTTTATTTAGCCCCAAAGTAATGTAGAACTCATCTTTTTGAGAGTCTTTGGAAAAAAAATCTGATAACATGACAGTGTTTATCATTTCAGCCTTAAAATAGATGGCAATATAAATGTCCTATGAAATCTCAGAAATATTGGAGCATCATACATCTGTCAGACTGCAGTGAAATTGTGAAGTAACTTTGAATCATGGTTATACACATTATAAAACGTGCTGCTAAATTCAGTTATGATAACGATCTTCCTTGTAATGACATTGTTAAATATTTTAAACATCATGTGCTACAATTATATGAAGGTGATGTCTGTTGGAATCTCCCTCTGAAGTCTTAATTCTAGTGAAATGCATCTAGAAATCAACTGCGTACTTAATGTTGTTCTATTCCTGATATTCGTACTGGTTACATATGGCATATTGGGTAGCCTCTAACAGTTGGATGGAGTTCAGACAATTTCATAGTAGTGATCAGAATATATGAAAAGATCGTTTTTCCAGTGTGCTACAGCTACTGATCTGTGAGGTCTTTTGCAGTGAAATATATTTCAAGATCTGTTTTAGTGCATCTGGCTTCTTTACGTTTGTTTGTAGTTAATTTGATTGTTTGGGTTTAATTTCTGGGGTTTTTTTCCTTAGTGTCTTGCAACCAGTGCTTTTTCTGCCTTCTGGTGTTTCACCTTTGGGTTTCTGGATGCTTGCTTGTCTCCCTTTAAATTAGGTTTTACTTACATGTGGCACTGTAACATTCAAAGAATCAGCAGGAATCTGAGGTTTCAACTTGTGTTTTGGTTATGCTGTCAGCTTACTTGAGGAAGAAGAAAACACAAAGGAGGAAGAAAGCATATTTTTGTACTTGAAGGCTGGGGTGTATCCTAATATTTTTACATGTTCTACATAGGAAGTCTCCTGATCATCTCTGAGACTTTAGGGGAATACCTCAAGTTTGTGGGAGCGCTCTCAAGACCTCAGTCATCCAGGATATTTATTTTTTTATCAAGTTGCCAGTGTAGATCCACCATGTGTTTTATAACATTACCAGAAAAACAAAAAGACTGAGTTTGGTAGTGGGATCTGGATTCTGCACAAAGGATGCGATGAGAACGGTGTTCTACTCTTTCACCAAATTTGTTTCACCAAATTCCCTTACTTGCTAATTTCCCCTTCTTTCTGTTCACCTTTGAGGCTCTAGATACTGATATATGTTTAGTTATGTGTCAGAATCTCTCTTCCCATCAGATCTCCGTAGATTATCCATTAGTCGTCTTTTACCTTTCTTAATGTTTAGGCACAACAATGTTTGGAATTGAATGAGTAGTAGGAGATGATGACTATTGCTAAATGGTTGTACAAAACTGTTTTATCCAAGGGGAAAAATGTAGAATGTTAACATTAGAGGCATTCAAGCTGGAGTGAAGTAGCAAGTTAACTTCTAAGGAGTGGTGTTTTGGATCAGACTGCATGATACCCAGGTACCTCTTGGTTTGATAGCAAATGAGACTAACCCATGATTTAGCTTTTGCCACTATTGAAACTACTGCTGAGGAAACTGTGCTTAAGAGGGTACATTTGGGTGACAGCTCCTGAATGTGGGAATTTTGAAGGATGGTTTGAAATGTGTGCTGAAAGGCCTCATTTTACTGCAATGAAGTAGCTTTTATTTGCAAGCAAGTAACTTTAAGTCCTGCCTCTCAGTTAGTTAGGTAAACCCTATATGTAGGGAGTCTCCCTTGTTTTAACACCAGAGGTACTACTTTTAAGTAGCAATGAATTTTAACTTCTTTGTCCTTCCAGTGTTAGCTTCATTAGGCTTCAGTTTCTGAATGCTTGTGACTTGCTGGTTTGGAGTCTCTTGTCTATTGTGGTACTCCTACATGTATGTGGAAGTTTTCTCAGTTTGTTTTTAAAAATTCTATGGGGCTTGTTAAGCTTCGGTCTTCCTGGAAACAGGTGTTGCCCTGCTACCATTTCATCAGTGAAAATATAAAGCCTGACTTGCAGCTATGGTGTATATATGCCCTAGCTTTAAGCACCTCCTTTATTTTTCTTTTTTTAAACCAGTATGCATTTCTAAAGATAGCATTGTGAATCTGGATGAACTCCAACGTTACAAATATCACAGAATATAAAAAGAATCAAGAGAACAGCATTCAGTCTTGGAAGACAGACAGTAGTAGGCAGACTGATGGAATAAAATATGATTGCAGGCCATTAAAGAATTGAGGTATAGGTCTCTAGAATGTACTTCCCAGAATGTTGAGTTTCTCTTGCACAGTAACTTTACTTTCCCTGCTTAATTATGTTATCCCAGAGGTGCTACCACCATCACTGATGGGCTTGGCCAGCATTGAGTCCATCTTGGATCCATCTGGCATTGGCTCTGTCAGACATGGGGGAAGCTTCTTCAGTGTCTCACAGAAGCCACCCCTGTAGCCCTCTGCTACCAAAACTTTGCTGTGCAAACCCAGTACAGAGTTTTCTGGAGTGTTAGTGTGCTTCTTACATCACTTCCTCTATGTTATGTGTGGATGACTGAAACAGTCCAATACAGAAGGGACTATCAGCTTTGCCTCTGCTGTTGCTTTCTTCACTTATCTGCAGTTTCCCTTCTTTGTTCAAGCCATAAATCTATATCCTTCTTTCCTTGTTTGCATTTTTGCTTCTGTGGCCCAAGTTTGTTCCCTTGAGGAAAATAGGAGAAGTGTCCTGATTTCAGCCTCCTTGCTGTCCTGACAAGGCCAGTTCTAGCCTCCAGCTGAGGTACCTTGAGGCAGTTTTCTAGACATCTGAAGCATGAGACAGGTCAGAGGAAGGCCCTCCAAGTGTCATAATATGGATAGTTCATACTAGTTCAGCCTTAACGATGAAATTCCCAAAGTGGTCTGTATCAAAGCCTTGCTTTGTTTATAACTTCTGTAAATTGATGTTTATAAGATCTAGCTTTTCCTCTTATCCAAAACAGACTTATAGAAATAGTGTCCCTCGTGATTCATCTTTCTTGTCCTTTTATAGGACAACTTTTTCAGTTCCCTGATGTTTTCCTGTTATTAAGATGAAGTTACACCATGCTTTATCCCACATAGTGCCTTGGATATTGTGAAAGAGGTGGATCTTGCTTGAACTAAATCACCAAAAGGTGACGTCCATTGTCATTCACCAAGAATAATCTCTGTAAATTTAGCTTGTCAGGGAGCATTGATGACTCTCATCATCCTGCCATACAAGGTTGATACACGGTATTAGCATACTGTGTGAAATGATATGGTCTCATGTTGCCTTCTGGTAATATTTCTGGAATCAACTCTACAGTAAACTCTCAATTTAATTTATCCTTAGTCTTTGCAGACTATTCCCGCTGTTTTTTTCTGTATGTATCAGTTCTTTGACTGTGATCTTCACACCTCTGAGCCAAAAAAGGGAAGCTGTCTTCATATGGCAGCAGAATTAATGTGGCATTCTACTTGGTCTAATATGGCCTGTATGTTGATGAATGTTTTCTATAAAAACGGTAAGAACAAGTGATGTCAAAGCTTACCACTTCTTAGGTAAGATTTGTCTTGCCTAGTGTCTCTTTATATGTTGAAAACAGAACTACTAATATGATACCACTCCTAGTTAACATTTAGACTGTTAAAATCCTTATTCCCAAAATATACGTGTCCTTGCTCTGATTTACCTTTTATGGTTTGCGATTCTGATCTTGGATTGTGTTTTAGTGACTGGCTCTTCACCGCATCCTGACACAAGGACTCTTGGTCTCAAAAGTGAACTGATCATAGTATGGCGTAAGGCTGTCACGGTCACAGATCAAAATCCTTAAGACAAACTTTTAGTCTGAAGGTGAATGAACTTGGATTGAGAACACTGCAATAGTACTGCTTTTGTCATAGGCTTGAAGGATGCTTATTTTCAAAATGCCTTGGATTTTTATAAACCGATTGAAAACAGAGTACTCTTGTTCATGTGATGACTTAGTCATTCAGAGTACCTTACATTGACATGTAACATTACTGTGGAGGAACATCCTGTCCCCATTCCCCCTCCAAGTTTTTGTTCCAGCAGAAGTCTACACAGATGGTGATTTTTTTTTTTTTTTCTGGTAATCATAACACTAATAATCTGGCTCTGCAAACTGAATTTGAAATGTCTTTTTATAAACTTATTAGTGGGATCCAGAGTGATCTTGTGGGTTTGATGTGAATGTTTTCTGATGAGTGATGGAATTTAAACTTAATCTAGACAGCAGTATTCATGAGTCCGTTCCATTATGAACTTCCTTGGCACGTTAGTGTCAAAAAAGCTTTGAAGCTGAATAAGAAGGATCATTGTGGAGATCAAGAATTTCAGTTCACCAGCTAACATTTTCAGGAAGGTGTCTTTGATGAGCAAGATTAATCCAGAAAAGTGATTCATCAGCTTTAATGGTCCCCTATCGTTCTCTGCCACCTACACTGTCATCCTCTCTCACCACCATTGTGCCACACAATGTTGTTATTAAATATACTAAAATAACTGTGAAGGAATTGCAAAAAGTAATTAGGCCTGGCTTGAGTTTTGGTCATCAATGCATAAACTAATTAAGGTGCGTAGGTATCTTGTAGGAAAGTAAGTGATAATACATTTTGTCAGTTCACTAAAAATTCCATGTTTTTTCCCCATATGCTGGCTAATTCTTCTTTTCCATGCCTCTGTAGCGTAGATTCAAGGGAAAAACATCTCCTAAGTAGTTGTATGGCACACGTCCCATGTGTGAGAAGTGACAGATTCTTTATTTCTTTGAAGTCTTGAAAAAACTTTGAAGTTATTCAGTGGATTGTGTTACATGATTCAATGCTTCAGAAATGCTTTCTTGGAGCTCCCTTATTCTAATAATCCAGAATCAGCATATGATGTCTGTTATTATATCTTTCCCTGTCCCCAAAGTCTATACTATGAAAACTTTGAAAAAGAACAAGTTTCTTGATCGTAGAGAAAATTCCCAGAGAGCTACTGGGCATGAATTTTTCCCCAACATACACAGTGGTCTTTGCATAGTTACTTTAAAAGAGAGGGAGGCTGCTGCCTGGGAATTTACCTGTCTCCAGAGGAGGCCAACACACTCCTAGAGGTGTCTGGGAGAATTCACAGGACCTAGAAGGCGTGAATCTGCAACCAATATCTACAAAACTTGAGTTGGAGGAGTCTACAGCTGCCATCTGAGAATTCACCTGGGCAGGAGAAAATACAAAAGGCTCATGAGTTAAGACAAGGACAGGGAGGGATCACTCACCAGTTATGGTCACGGGTGAAACTGACTTGACTTGGGGAAAAAAATAACATCAGTTTAATCTGTTACCAGATCACGGTAGGATAAGGTCCAATATAACCAAATCTTGAAAACCTTCCTCCCAACCCCTCCATTCTTCCCAGGTTCAGTTTTGTTTTTGGTTTTTCTACTTTCTCGCAACTAGTGGCACAGAGAGGCAGGGAATGAGGGTTGTGGTCAGTTCATTACAGATTGTCTCTACCACTCCTTCCTCCACAGGGAAAGAACTTCTCACCCTGAAGTTGCTCCCACAGGAGACAGTTCTCACTAAATTTATCTGATCCGAGTCCTTCCCAAAAGCTACAGCTTTTCATTAACGGCTCCACTGCTTCATTGTGGGTCCCTTCCACAGAGTGCAGTCCTTCAGGAGCAGCCTGCTCCAGCATGGGCGTTCCTTGGACTCATGACTGTCTTCAAGCACAGCCAGCTGCTCTGGCATGGGGTCCTCCACAGGCTGCTGGCGAGTGTCTGCTCTGGCATATCTCCTCCCATCACTCTTTGCTGAACTCAATGTGTCTGTGATTGTTTCTCTCTTATCCCACTGCATCCCTCTGCTTCAGATTTTCCCTTCTTTAAATATATTACCACAATAGCTACCATCAGTAATTGACTCAGCTTTGGCCAGAGGTAGGTCTAACTTTTGAAGCTGCATAGTTTTCTGTCAGCTTCTCGCAGGATCCACTCTTGTAGCACTTTGCTCGGTACCAAAAACCCTGCCACACAAACCCAGTTCAACACTCCTGGAGTTACTGTTTCCAGGTTCTTGGAAGGAAGCCAGCTGAGGAGTCTTGTTTATGTAGAAGGCAGAGATCCATTCTCTCTACCTTGCTGGGAGTCCTCCCAAGTGTTCAGGCTTGTTGACTAGTCCAGTGCCTTCATGTACTTAATTGCATTGGTAGAGGTTCCTCAAAAGTACTGTTCATTGTAAGCATTTTGAGAGTGAAGCTGAGGAAGTATTTTCTGTCAAGTAGCTGTGGAGAGGAAAGTCAGAAGTTTTCAGACTTTCCGTTGATTCTGAAAGTTAGCAGACTTTGGTTTTGTTAGCTATGCCTTTCTCTGAAGTTCAGGTAGTCTTCGGTAAGGTCTGTTTTGGTGTCACAATGTGATTTTTATGGGGATAAGTCGAAGGTGTGTATTTAGCCTGCTATTTGAAGTTTTTGCTTCATGCCTCTTACAAGCTGATTGTAGTCAGCTGCAAGGGATGTTTATTTATATGCTTGCTTTAAGCCCAACTCTTCTAGTCAATGATGTTTGGTTGTTTCCCCTGTCAAACCTAAGTGTACTCAAAATGTCAGTATCAAGCATCCCAATTTAATGCTTTCCTACAAGAAAGGTAGGTGTAACCCCAGTACAGGCTGGGGGTTAACCCACTGGAGAGCAGCTCTGCAGAGACTGACCTGGGAGTGCTGATTGAACACCAATGGCATCCTGAGATACATCAAGAAGAGTGTGGCCAGCAGGTCGAGAGAGGGTCTCCTCCCCCTCTACTGTGCCTTGGTGAGGCCTCATCTGGAGTCTTGTGTCCAGTTCTGGTCTCCCCAGCTCAAGAGGAACAGAGAACTTCTGGAGAGAGTCCAGCACAAGGGCCACCAAGGGTATAAAGGGACTGGAGCATCTTCCTTGTGAGGAAAGATTGAAAGACCTGGGGCTGTTTAGTCTAGAGAAGAGGAGACTGAGGGGGATCTCGTTAATACCTAAATGGTAGATGTGTGAGGCATCACTTTTTTTCTGTTGTATCCAGTGACAGAAATAACGGTAGTGGAAAAAAGCTGGAACACAAAGTTCCATTTAAACGTAAGGAAAGACTGTTTCACTGTTCAGGTGAGGGAGCCCTGGCACAGGCTGCCGAGGGAGGGTGTGGAGTCTTCTTCTCTGGAGGTTTTCAAAACCTACCTGAAGGTGTTCCCAAATGACCTGCTCTAGGTGGACCTGCTTTAGCAGGAGGTTTGGACTGGATGACCTCTAAAGGGCCCTTCCAACCCCTACCATTCTTTGATTCTCTAAATGCCCATTATGACTTCCCACAGTTCAGTAAAAAAGGGGAGTGGAACCTAGAAAAAAAGCCAAATATTTTTCAGTACCAACAGTAACAGTACTCACAGTATTTTAGTCCAGCTCTAGGACAGAACAACTTTAATGAAAATAATATGAAGAGCCACATAATAGCACCTCTTGACCCCAGAGTTTGATGCTAGTATCAGTAAATGCCTAAGCACTAATACTGCTTTTGTCAAGAATTTTAAACTCTTGACTTCTATAATGACATAATTGTCACCTTCAGAACCACATGAAGGTTTTACTCAGCTATGCCTTCTGCTTTCAAAAGGTATTCAGGAGCAACAGTGCTACAACAGTCGTAAGTACAAATAAAAACTGCAGGCTACATTCATCTATGTATAGACTCCGCAGCATTGGACTGGGGAACACCATCCCTTCTTAGTGAGGTTGTCTGCTTTGCTTGAAGCAGGCATACACTGGCTGTTCAAGCAAGTATGGATTGCACAGAACAAATTTAGATTCTGTTACCTCCAAGGAGGAAGCATTTACATAGCTTCAAGTCATGGATGTTCTTCTCTGAATTGGTAGATATACTACTGATCAGGGGTAGTTCTGGCTCACAAACTTTATGTCTGAGAAGCTTTAAGCTACCCAGTTTCCCTTCATTTTATTCTCTTCCCAAAGAAGGAAGGTGGCTGAAGTTTTAAGTAGAAACTGAAAACTAAAGAAACTGAAGTTGAGTTTTGAATGTCTTGGAAGAGAGGCAACATGGTCACATATCAAAACTTCTTGGATAGATGTAGTCTTATTTTCACCAGTACTCTTTAAGTAGGAGAGGATCTGTTGACTTTGTTCCTAGTAGGAATGCTGGTGTAGCCAAATGCTAGGAAAAAAAGAGTTTCTAAACCAAAAATAATATAAAAGATGAAATTGTATAAAAGTGTATGACACTGCATCTCAAATGTTGTGTATGGTTTTGGGCTGCCCCTGCTAGAAAGACATTGAGGTAGGTGCTGGACCCTGTCCAAAGAAGGGCAACAAAGCTGGTGAAGGGTCTGGAGTACACATCTTAGGAGGAGGGTATGAGGACACTGGGGTTGTTTAGTCTTAGGCAAAAGAGGCTGACGGGAGACTTTAGCTCTCTACCTGAAAGGAGTGTGTGGCACAGTGAGTGTTGATCTCTTTCTCAAAGTTACAGAGATCAGGACAAGAAAAATTCGCCTCAAGTTGCAGCACACGAAGTTTAGTTTGGATATTAGGAAAAATTTCTTGACTGAGAGAGCTGTGAAGCATTGGAATGGGCTGACCAGGGAAGTGCTTGACTCACCACCCCTGGAGGTACTCAAAAGAAGTGTAGATGTGGTGCTTAGAGTCATGTTTTAGTAGTGGCAATGGGCAGCACTAGACTAATGGTTGGATTTGATGTCTTAAAAGTTTTTTTGCAACCTGAATGATTCTGTGAAAAGCAAATCTGTGCTCTCCATTTGATTATTGCAACTAGATTCACAGCTGCTTAGAGGAAGAACACTTCCAGTAGTACCAAAACCCTATTCTGCCATTGACCGCAGTGCCTCTGCTGTGGTTTAACTCCAGCCAGCAACAAAGTAGCACACAGCTGCTCTCATTCCTTCCCGCTCCTTTGCCCCTGCGGTGTGGTAAGAAACATGTAAAACTGATGGATTGGGAAAATAATAGTTTAGTAACTGAAATTTAAAAAAAAAATCCTTTTCATTATTGTTATAATAAGAGAGAAATAGAACACAAGAAGGGCAAGTGATGCACAATTCAAATGCTCACCACCCACTGACTTGATGCTCAGCCCATCCTGACCAGTGATCTGCTTCTCCTAGCCAACTCCTCCCAGTTTATATACTGGGCATGATGTCATATGGTGACAGGAAGAAGCCTTAATGACAAGTAACGGNAGTCATGTTTTAGTAGTGGCAATGGGCAGCACTAGACTAATGGTTGGATTTGATGTCTTAAAAGTTTTTTTGCAACCTGAATGATTCTGTGAAAAGCAAATCTGTGCTCTCCATTTGATTATTGCAACTAGATTCACAGCTGCTTAGAGGAAGAACACTTCCAGTAGTACCAAAACCCTATTCTGCCATTGACCGCAGTGCCTCTGCTGTGGTTTAACTCCAGCCAGCAACAAAGTAGCACACAGCTGCTCTCATTCCTTCCCGCTCCTTTGCCCCTGCGGTGTGGTAAGAAACATGTAAAACTGATGGATTGGGAAAATAATAGTTTAGTAACTGAAATTTAAAAAAAAAATCCTTTTCATTATTGTTATAATAAGAGAGAAATAGAACACAAGAAGGGCAAGTGATGCACAATTCAAATGCTCACCACCCACTGACTTGATGCTCAGCCCATCCTGACCAGTGATCTGCTTCTCCTAGCCAACTCCTCCCAGTTTATATACTGGGCATGATGTCATATGGTGACAGGAAGAAGCCTTAATGACAAGTAACGGTGTCAGTTAAAAAAAAAAAAAATAGTCTGGCTTTGAAACAAGACCACCACACAACTTTCTGTTAAGCTAAGGATGTAGACCTAGGAAGCAGTCAAAACTTGCAGTGTGTAGCACTTTATGCAACGCCAGTGTTGCCGAGTGTCGTATATTTTGTGTTTCCCACTGCTCATGTAGCAGTTTGAACAATATTCCAAATTACTCAATTTGATAACATAGACTCATTTTACACACCTCATTACTCCTTGTGTTCCAACAGCTATTCATATGACAAATTGTCATGTGTTTTACTGAGACATTCAGCTTTGATACAGTGACAAAACTTTATTCATCTGACCAAGTCATTTCTTCAGATGGATTAGTGACTTGAAATCCTAATTAATTTGCTGCTAAATGTTGTGTAAGCCACTTGTGTTAGAAAGCTCATAATTTCCTTTTCCTATACACTTGAGTTCATGTAAAAGTACTTGTCTGCCCACTCACCATACACTCTACAAGTAAACACCAAAGAGAGATGACGTTACTTTTTAGATGTTTTTAAACTGCAACAATATTGTGCATATGTCTCACAGTTTGTTATCTTGTGAATCATGCTCTGATCACACTGAATCTCCATTTCTTGTTAAAGATTCTTGTGCTTTTGATAGAATCCTAGCATTGAGTTAACTACTGGATCAGGTGGTGATACATAAAATTATGTTGGAGAGGTTAGGTGTGGAGACAACCAGTTTGTGGGGATATGGAGAAGGTAAAAGTAGGAGTAGAACTGGAAGATTAGTTCTTTGGTGGTTTTGCAAGCCTGTAGAGCTGTACAAATTTTGGCATTCTGATTCACCTGTGATCATTATTAGTTAGCACACAGAAACTTCTGTAACTAGCCAAAATAATTGTTAGTCAGCAGTTCAGCACCCATCCCATATTGTCCACAGCTCAGTTTTATTTATAACACAGAAGCATAGCTGCAGAAGCATAGCTGTTGCTACTTATTATTCAGTAAATATGCAACACTCACTGTCTTATCATCTATCACTCACTGCTTACCTGTTGTGCAGACACCTGGGAGCCAGAGACCTTCGGAATCAGCCTGAGAAGCAGCTGAGGGAAGGAGCCTGATGACAGCAGTTGTTTAAGTTTTGGCTATAAATTGTGGGACTGAGCAGACAAACAACTTCAAAATAGTTTCAGCAAGGCCACAGTGTTCAAAAATAAGACAATTGCTTCATCTCTCTGTTATGTATATAAGGAATGTTCTTTCCCTTTTTTTGAATGTGCACAAGGTGCCCATGAGGTGGAGCAATGCCCTGTGCACTCAGTGCCACCATAAAGGCATGCCTGCTGCTTGATGCTGCAGTGGTGGTAAAGGAGTTCATTCCTGATTTCGATGACAAGCGAAACATTTTCTGCTTTATTTTGGTGACTTAGAGATGCTCCTAAGCTTAGGCAATTGTGTCAAATTATTTTCCATGACTCATATGAGTCAATTGAGCACTGATTAATTTCAAACTAGCCACTAAATTTCAAGGTCATTTATGTGTTCAGATACCCTGTTTTTTTGCATAAGCCATACCAGTTTAAGCCAGAAATGTTATACTTAAGGTTACTTAAAGTCTAACATTGGAAAAAAAAAAAAAAGAAAAAAGAAGTAGGATCCTTTTCTGCTAGAAAGCTCATAAAGGGGTCTCTGAACTGTATTCTTGTACTTTAGGAGAGAACAAATTACTCGTCTTCTACTTCCCATATGACACTGCTCTGGTGGGATCCTCATTTTTTTGTTTTAGCTCTTAAGAGATTGCCAGTCTCTCATTAATGGATGAGAAATCGTCATGTACAACAGTGACATTAGTCATATTTTTTACCGTATTTTATATTTGTACAGATTTAATCCATATTACTAGTTAAAACACACATATTATTTCTGAAAAAGACTTAGCATGACTGAGACTGAATTTGGCAGAGCAGTTTTGCTTCAGAAGATGTCTCACCCTAACATGTAAAGCTGCTGTATCACAAGAGTAATAGGGTAAAATATAGCCATGTTCATAATCATTATATCACAGTGTGTGAATGGATAAATGCAACCCTCATCACAATCACTCAGTTCTTTTAGGAATCTGAGAAGATGCGCTCTAAGGAAAAGAGGATAATAAGGTGTGGTGAAACAAATGCTCAGCTGGACTTGCAGGTGGCCTTCAAAATTCTTGTTGCTTTCACGTATGCACTCTATGTCATATAAACTCCCATTGGTGGAAATATGAGTGTTTGAAGACACACTCTTCATTCTTAAAAGTACTACAGTAACCCTATAATAACTGATACCTGTAAAAAATGGGTATATATCCATTTACTTTGTCTAAACCGTGAAAGTCTGAAACTAGTGTTGCAACAGAGCTGGAAATTTACTGAGAATGATGTGATACAGTTTTATTATAAAATGAGGCAATGTGAGAGAAGTTTTCTCTTGATGAGCTGTTTTGGCACCAAAGATGATATCAAATGCTAGAGGTCTGTTTCACTTTCCTTTTTTTTTTAATTTTTTTGTTACTGCTATATGTTCTTGTCAACTCTATACTTTCTGGTTGACTGAGATAGAAGGAGGCAAGACTGTGATCTTTTTTGATAGATGAAGCATATGGCTGACAGAAATTATCACAGAATCTATGAAGACTAAGTGTGTCTTACTCAGCTCTGAGGCCATCTGCCTATATAGTCTTGCTGTTACAGCAAAACTCCATCTAAACCTGTATTACTGTCTACTGACAGTGTAGCTGTAAAGTTATTGAGCACTCTGTATTCCATAAATACCCTTATGCAGCTATGTAAGATTTTTCCACTCCCCCATCTAACTAAGCTTTTGGTTATAGCGTAGTTTGTTTCTCTAGCTCAAGTGTTTGTTTAGCACTGAGTCTATCCTTGCAATTTCTGCTTGTCACCTCTCAGTATGGTGATAATTGGTTTTGCTTTTTGTTTCTGATCTTTCTGCTTTTTCTAACTTCATTAATTCCTTTTCATTTGTCAGAGACAGACTTTCACTATGAACTTCTTGTAATGTTTGTTGCAAGTCTGTGGGATAAACACTTAATATGAAAAACAGTCTGTTGTCTTGGCGGAAGGAATGTATTTAAGGTGTTTTGTGAAGAAAAAAAATGGTGCTGAAGTTTCGCTTTAATGTGACCTGGTTTTTTATCTAAACCAGCCTGTTAATCTGCCTACTTCTGACACTAGAAACTTACTAATATCTATATTTCTACTTGGTAGAATTTAAGCTGTTGCCTTATCCCTTTTGAAATTAAAGCTGTGCATTCTAAAGAATTAATGTTTTTCCTTAATGCACCATTTAATGTTTTTGTACTGGAGTTTACAGTAACAGTGGCTAATATGCCATATTCTAATTGGGCCTTGCCTGGCACTCTGAATTCTTTCACTCCAAGTTGATACTGCTGGGTGATACAGAAAGAGTAACTGTTGTGTTCTATACCTACTGTGGCTGCTCATGATAATGGTTTATTATGGCTTGCATATATTTTAAATCATGGGGAAATTAAAGGAAGACTCCTTTAGCTTCCTTCCTCAGCAGCCACAAATTTAAGTCTTAATGATCATTTATGGAGGACTGGATTTCTTGAAGGTATGTAACCGTCAGTGAATTACACTTAGGCAAAGCAATCAGAGTCTGACATACTATGTTAGAGTAAGAGTTGATGTGGAGATTTTAATTTTAATTCAGAGACTACTTCAGGCAAACTGGAGACCAACCAAGAGTTCAAGTGAGAACTTCTTTCTTAAAATCGTTTTCTACCTGATCTTTTCAAAAATTTAAAAATTTAAACAAAAGTACAACGTTATTTGATTTGACCTTCCAAGTAATAATAGTACTAATACTGTCATGTCTCACAATCAGACTCTGTGGTTTGAGAAAAATTTGTCCATTTATCAAGTTTTTAATCTTTTTTTAAACCCTTTCTTCTCTCCTCTTCCAGTCTCCCAGAAAAGCTGTTAGCCCCTAAAATACAGTACTGTGCAAGTGAAACAAGTTATTTTTATATTTTTTAGAAATTTGTGGGTATTTAAACATATAAGGTGGGTAAAGTTATGGAGTTGTTTCAAATATGTGCGCATATGGTGGCTTCCTGGTTTATAAAGTTACAGAATTCTTTGTAAAGGATGCAGTTTTTTTTTGTAAATCAATATGGAACATGCAAAATAGTGCTTCTTCAGGAGAACTAATGTGAACATAAAAACAATATTTGTACATGGTGGCAGTCTGTTTTTGGTGGTTGGTTAAAAGCACCTTCCCTTCTAGAAAGTGGCATTTCTGTTCTAACTAGCACAGATTGCAACAGAAAATGTCTTTCGTGGTCATCAGCTGGACTTTGCGGGTTTTGCCTGTCATTACTGGTTTAATAAGATCAATAGAACAGCTGATATCTGAAGGGAATAAAATATCTTATTTTGTGGGAAAATTGAACATTATTTCTGTGGGATGAGTGAGTAACAGATTTCGCGTGTAATTCCTATATCATTTCTGCATCTTACTATGGTGAGGTTGGGTTTGTCACGAGTTTCTTACAGTGGCAGTGTTGCAGCAAGCTAGACAGTAGAGTCAAAATGCCTGATTGTTTTTTTGGCTGACCAATTTCCTTCATCGTTCTTCAAAATCCTGGGACTTCAGATATATTCCTTGCCTATATCTCTACACAAAACTTTCTCTTAACATGTTGAATTTGAAATACTGATACTCTAATTTTTAATTGGTAGAAATAATGAACTCTGAACCTGAAAAACTTTGCTATGTGAATTCATGCGTGTAGTTGCAAGGAGAGATGAGAATGAAGATTGTGATCTTTATATAACGTTTGCCCTTGCTGCATTGTTCTGCAAACCTGCCTTATTCCTATGAACTGGTTGAAGGTTGACTGTAATTATTTTCTGTTGCAGATGAACCAACACGTTCCTTGAGTGGTCTCATCTTGAAGAATAATGTAAAAGCACATTTTCACAACTTTCCCAACGGAGTGACTGACTTCATCAAAAGTGAATGTCTGAACAACATTGGTGATTCCTCCCCCTTAATTAGAGCTACTGTAGGTAAGTTTGCTCTTATTGCTGTCTCCTGCATACTGAAAATGGTACTAATGTGAGTGAGAGCTCCACTAGTGACGTAGAGTTATTAAACTCCTACAGCTGTGTACTTCTTACAAATCTTACAACTTCACCATGTTTTAATACTGATATTTATTTTTATTATGAATATGCAAAAGTCACACTTACTTTTGCTTCCTGTTCTCTTAGACCTGATTTAGCAATTCGGTTCATGTCTCTTGAAATGTAACTGAGCATGAGGTTATTTGAATCTGCTAAAACTGAGCTGCTGGTCAATTTCTGTACCTCAAAACATTAACAAGGTAAAGGTCTGTCCAGAACTTTTTCGGTGCTTCACTTGCATCAATGAAACACTTGTGTCAGCTCATTTCCTGTGCCACACCCTCCATGTGCAGAGACTTGCACATCACATCAGGGAGTTCTCATACTGTGCGTAACATATTTGGGTAATGAGTTTCTGTTTGTGAATATCATTGGTCAGAAAACAGTAGATAAAGTGTGGCGTACAGAACATCACAGGATCATGGAACCATATAATGCTTTGGACCAGAAGGGACCTTAAATATCATTTTGTTGTAGTGAAAAGGTTTTTTGTTACTTGGATTTCTGATTTCATAAAAACTTTGCTTTAGTACACCTCTTCCATGAAATACACATTTGCATTCTTTTTACTTATTTTTACGTAAAGTTGCTTTTCTTGCTCCTCTTGAGAATATTATTTCCTCCATTACTGCAGTCTTGGAATGACAGAATGGATTGGTTTGAAAGACACCGCAAATATCAACCGGTTCCAACCTCACTGCAATGGACAGGGACACCTTCCAGTAGACCAAATCACTCAAAGCTCCATTGTTATAGTCATTTTTCCACTCAAAAAAGCTAGNAATGAAACACTTGTGTCAGCTCATTTCCTGTGCCACACCCTCCATGTGCAGAGACTTGCACATCACATCAGGGAGTTCTCATACTGTGCGTAACATATTTGGGTAATGAGTTTCTGTTTGTGAATATCATTGGTCAGAAAACAGTAGATAAAGTGTGGCGTACAGAACATCACAGGATCATGGAACCATATAATGCTTTGGACCAGAAGGGACCTTAAATATCATTTTGTTGTAGTGAAAAGGTTTTTTGTTACTTGGATTTCTGATTTCATAAAAACTTTGCTTTAGTACACCTCTTCCATGAAATACACATTTGCATTCTTTTTACTTATTTTTACGTAAAGTTGCTTTTCTTGCTCCTCTTGAGAATATTATTTCCTCCATTACTGCAGTCTTGGAATGACAGAATGGATTGGTTTGAAAGACACCGCAAATATCAACCGGTTCCAACCTCACTGCAATGGACAGGGACACCTTCCAGTAGACCAAATCACTCAAAGCTCCATTGTTATAGTCATTTTTCCACTCAAAAAAGCTAGAAAAAAAAAAGGAGATATTTTAGTACAGTAGAGCAAAGGGGAATAGGTATTAGCTCAGTAAGAAATTCATTTTATATCAACTGACTTGGCTTACAATCTACCAGTTACTGCTCTTTTAGAATCTTATGGTTTTTTTCTGTAGGATTTCTTCTCCAGTTGTCTGAGTTACGGAATACAGACTGCAGAAAAAAATGCTCATTTCTTAGTTTTTTCGTGCTGTCTTGTGAAACTGCTTTACTACAAATTTTATTTATGTCCTACTTTTTTAATGACAGTAAAAACAATTCTTTCAATGGCAAGTACTTTTGTGATTTCAAGCTGTAGAAGAGTCACAGCTGCTTGTTTAGGAGTTGTCAGTGGAGTACAGGGGAGCTGACTAAAGAATGTACCCCGCCTTCATTTGGATTACAGTTTTATGGTTGTTTTGTGATGATGGTTTGTAGAGTGGGTTGTTTGGAGGAGTGGGGGGGTTGTTTGTTTTTAAGAAGTTATTCTTGGATTTCTCCTAGTACAAAGTGTTTGTGGATTAGTAGCTCAGTTCATCTTCAGCTTTAAATGAACCTTGAAGGGACTGTTCAAGCATGTTTGAACTCTGAAGATGAGTAGCAACTGATGAACGGTATGCTTGGATAAGAGTTGCTATTTAGTGTGTAGTTTGCACCCTGCCATTTGAAATAATTAAACTTTAGATCCTTTAAGTCTTAATAGTGAGATTGGTCTGGTACCCACTGGTCTCTTAGTACTAGCTTGGTGTAAATGTATAACTACCTACCTAAACTGCCTTGTTAGTTAAATTATACATGCTACTTAGAGCTGTACTAGTTTTTGCAGTTCAGGCATTATCAGTTTAATGAACCAGTTGCAAATAAGATCTCTGGAGTTCTGAGGGGAAGATGGACCAGTGTATCAAGATAGCATCAGAAAAGATGTAATGCAGCTTTCATTCTCCTTTGTGGTTTCCAGTGTCTAGTGCTAACCAAACAAAACCAAAACAAAAAACAAACAAAAACTGATACCTGTTGGCTAAGATGGGGGCAATCTGATAATCTCATTCTCTGAAGTCACCTAGCTGAAGAGAATGAGCATGGCACAATACAATTGATTTTAGAACTGCAACTTGAGGCCAATGGTAATTAGACATTGTTGTATCCTTACTTAGCTTTTTCCTGTTTTAATCTCCAAATGAGTAACAGTGTGGAACTGCACAGTGCTACATGGTACAGGTTTTAAACATCATGTGCTAGTGTTGAAATATTTCAGTTCAAAAGAGATGGTTGCATGTGTTAAGAACCCACAAACTTAGCAGGAAATAAATGCGTTTATGTAGGAAGTGTCTGTAACTGTTCCTAAAAGCCTCTGGGAGTTGTAGTCTGGGCACAACTGCAGTGTAGCTGCTGCTTAAAAGCAAAGCAGGGGAAATAGTTAAGAGTGGTAGCAGGACTTCTGCTTTACTGCAGAAGGAAAGTGAAAGCTAATGTTTCTCTATGAGGGAGAATTTTGTTATGAATATCAGCTTTTTAGATTTGAGGAGTTCAGAAATCAACTTTAAGAGCAACAGAGGCAAAACACCAACTCAAACTCCCCAGCCTTTCCTCCATCCTATTATTGGTATGACAGTACTCAAGCAGAGCTGANTGATCGCTAAAGGTCCCTTCCAGCCTCTAACTTTCATGATTCTATGATAGCTGTTTTTTCTTTATCCTCAGTTTTCTTATTGTAGAATTGATACTGTAAACTGGAGTTGCATGTATTTGAAGCAATGACATAGAAGATCCTGTCATAACAATTTATCCTTGACATAGAAGATCCTGTCATAACAATTTATCCTTATGTTTTTAACAGTTTCTGACATCCCTCTGGAGTTCATTCTCTCTTACGTTTACTGCTCAATTAGCCCATGCTGAATAAAGAATATTGTTATATCTTCACTTGAAAATGTGAAATCTATCAATAGATATTATAATAGTGTTATGGAGTTCATTTCAGGTCAAAGACCATACCTATTAAGAGTCATATTTTCAGTTTTCTACCTTGCCGCTTATGATGTTGGTCAGAAGGCAGGGCCCATTTGAACAGTCAGATGTAGCCCAAACCTATCAAAGCTGCAAGCTAATGAATCAAATATTGCTTTACTTAGATTATTCTTCAACTTGTCTAAAGTGTTGCCACAAAGGCTACTCTCTGGTGTCTTTAGTTCCCTGCTGGCTAAATAAAGCAGCAGGTGGGAAGTCCATGAAGATGCCTTTTAACAAGAACATATGTCCCTGAAACTTAATTTTCTTCCCATTTCCTCATTGTTCTTAAAAACTTTTGCAAACTTCAAATTTAATAGTTGCTGCCTCTCTAAGATCTTGATAGTCTATTATTTTCTTTTTTGTCCCCATTAAAATGTCTTTTCATCTTTTCAAAAATACTGGCACAGCATTCAGTGGCTTCTCCACAAACCTGTACAGAAAGTTCATAATGACATGTATGGTCTGGACTGCTTGAAGTATGTGTTGCAAGGGACAGTGAATTCCAAGTCACTTCTTGCCTATTCATCTGGAAGTATTTTCTCCTGAATGGATGGTCATTCAGCTGTGAAAGCTTGCACATACTACAGGTATAGCCTGACCATATGTCATCATCTGAAACCACATCTAGGACACTGAAAAGATCTTCACCAACTCTTACAGAACTACCCATCTCTCTGAGACATACTATGTAACATCTGTCACATTTTAGTCCAGAGGAGTTCCAGGAATTTCATTCTTACATGCTGTTTCTGAACAAGCATTAAGTATACAAACAAACCTGCACCAGATCTATGTTAGGGAGACAATTTTGCAATTAAAATGGTTTTGACTAGGAGGCAAGGAAATTAATTTATTTTGTTATTTTTGTGAAGTAGTCCAGTGTTTTTGGTTTTGTTTTTTAAAGTGGATCATTAAGATCCAGCAACAGTAAAATAAGTATTTTCTATTAATCCATCCAATATTCTTTGCAGGACCATAATATTCAGGAGAAATGCAGGCTTTTAACTCCATAGATCTCCGTAGGCTTTTGGGAATCTTTTCTGTTCAGTTGCATTTATGAAGACAATGGGATACAAACTGCTTCTGAATCTGTAAAATTATGGTTTACCTTTGTCTTCATTTTTGCCCTCTGTTTTTGTGGATTCTTCAGCCTCTTGCATCAAAGGAAACATGATGCAAAATATCTTTTAACTAATGAATGTCTTGTCTATAATATCCTTTGCTCTGTAATGGTAGTGTGTTTTCCTATGTATTTAACAAGAATTTTAACATTCTACTCTAGAAAAATTATATATTGTGATTAGATCAATGAAAAAGCTTAGGAAAGCTTTTTTCATCGCTTGTCAACTGAGAGATTACTAGTTGTAGTACCATTAATTTCTTTTGTTTTCATACTCATTAGAAGTAACTGTTAGTAGCATAACAGATTATGCTGTTTCATTTTGTCTTGAGACAAATTGGACTTATACAAAGTCAGTCCTAGTCTATAAGCAACCTTCACTGTTGCTGTTTGCTTAATTAATTTCTCCTGGGATTGCTGTATGTGCTAAAAAACAGAGTTAGTGACTCTTTGGGCTGACCTGTCTATTTGCTGGATCTAAATCAGCCAACCCCTACAGCCGATCACTGGATGACCTGCCATAGTGTGTAAACTCTTAGTAGGTATCTCAGTCTTAGACTGTGTCCTTAGTGTTTTGTGTAAACACAGTAAAATTGTGAACACATAGCTAAGCACAGATTTGAAAGTTTATTGAAAGACAGATTCCCACTGTCATATATTTGTATTGTAAGAATACAATACTGGAAGTGAAGATTTGTATTGTATTTAGAGAATTTAAAGCCAAAACTGCCCTGTACTGTTTAGGCATGATTGTTTCCTTAACTAGAATTACTTTCTGTTTGATTTCTGAAGCCTTCACGGTAACAGGAAGGAACAACCCACCTTTACATTTCAAAGCCCTGCAAATACCATTTGTAATTAAATGTTCTTCCTCGATTTTTTGTTGCTAGTTCTTAAAACAAGAAATTTCTTAAATCCTTCGATATTTGAGAGGAGAAAAATGAGAAAAACTGAATGTGTGAAGGTGTGTGAGATCTCATTTTCTTCATCCTTCTGTTTTTTCTAGGCATTCTGATAACAACCATTGCCTCAAAAGGGGAATTACAGAATTGGCCTGAACTCCTACCAAAGCTTTGCAGCTTATTGGATTCTGAAGATTACAATACCTGTGAGGTAAGGAGACTTATGGAAAATAGAAAATTATCATCTAATTTGATTATTTCTTTCTGTCTTCATAGACACTGTCTATATGTATAGCATTGTCTGTGTATACATGCATGTATATTGTCTTCAGAAAACAGTGGCTTAAGTCCAGGTGGTCGCAAGTCATCAGTGGTGTTGCTGAGGGCTCAGTGTTGGGGCTTGTTCTGTTTTAATGTCTTTATCAATGATCTGGATGATGGGATCAAGTGTATCCTCAGTGAGTTTGCTGACAACACCAAGATAGGGAGGAGTGTTGATCTCCTTGAGGGCAGGAAGCCTCTTCAGAGGGACCTGAACAGGCTGGAGTGATGGGTCAAGGNTATTGTAAGAATACAATACTGGAAGTGAAGATTTGTATTGTATTTAGAGAATTTAAAGCCAAAACTGCCCTGTACTGTTTAGGCATGATTGTTTCCTTAACTAGAATTACTTTCTGTTTGATTTCTGAAGCCTTCACGGTAACAGGAAGGAACAACCCACCTTTACATTTCAAAGCCCTGCAAATACCATTTGTAATTAAATGTTCTTCCTCGATTTTTTGTTGCTAGTTCTTAAAACAAGAAATTTCTTAAATCCTTCGATATTTGAGAGGAGAAAAATGAGAAAAACTGAATGTGTGAAGGTGTGTGAGATCTCATTTTCTTCATCCTTCTGTTTTTTCTAGGCATTCTGATAACAACCATTGCCTCAAAAGGGGAATTACAGAATTGGCCTGAACTCCTACCAAAGCTTTGCAGCTTATTGGATTCTGAAGATTACAATACCTGTGAGGTAAGGAGACTTATGGAAAATAGAAAATTATCATCTAATTTGATTATTTCTTTCTGTCTTCATAGACACTGTCTATATGTATAGCATTGTCTGTGTATACATGCATGTATATTGTCTTCAGAAAACAGTGGCTTAAGTCCAGGTGGTCGCAAGTCATCAGTGGTGTTGCTGAGGGCTCAGTGTTGGGGCTTGTTCTGTTTTAATGTCTTTATCAATGATCTGGATGATGGGATCAAGTGTATCCTCAGTGAGTTTGCTGACAACACCAAGATAGGGAGGAGTGTTGATCTCCTTGAGGGCAGGAAGCCTCTTCAGAGGGACCTGAACAGGCTGGAGTGATGGGTCAAGGCCAATGATATGAGGTTCAACAACGCCAGGTCCTGGGTCCTGCACTTGTGCCACGACAACCAAATGCAACGCAACAGGCTTGGGGCAGAGTGGCTCGAAAGCTGCCCAGAGGAAAAGACCTGGGGGTGTTAATCAGCATCTGGCTGAATATGAGCCTGCAGTGTGTCACATGACCAAGAAGGCCAACGACATCATGGCTTATTTCAGAAATAGTATGACCCGCAGGTCCAAGGGAGTAGTTGTGCCCTTGTACTCTGTGCTGGTGAGGTCATGCCTCAAATACTGTTTGCATTTCTGAGCCCTTCACTACTAGAAGGAGGACATGTAGTTGCTGGAGTGTGTCCAGATATAGGCAAGGAAGCTGGGGAAGGATCTGGAGAACAAGTCTAATAGGGAGCGGCTGAGGTAGCTGGGGGTGTTTAGCTTAGACAACAGGAGGCTGAGAGGAGACATGATCACCCTCTACAACTGCCTGAAAGAATTGTAGTCAAGTGGGAATCGATCTCTTCTCTTCAGTAATGAATGATGGGTCATGAGGAGATGGGCTCAAGTTGCACCAGAGGAGGTTTAGATTGAACATTAGGAAAAACTCTTTTCACCGAGAGGGTTTTTAAGTACTGTCACAGACTGTCCAGAGAGGAGGTTGTTTTCAAACTGTTATGATTCTGTGTTCTTACTGTTCATTCAAACAAATTTGTTCTCTTTGCACAAAAGGAGAATAAGACTGCAGATGGCTAGGTGTAGCATCTTAGCTTAAAAGTGCCGTGAAGTTGCCTTAAAAAAGGCATCACAGAGTAGTAACATCAGAATCATTAAACTGAGCCTGAATTTTCTCTTACGTAGTGTTCATTCTGCTTGCAACTTAATATGTGAAATGAACTATTTCGGTCAGTGTATTTGAAGGAAAACAAAGAAATACTAACCTAACTTTTTCAAATTGTGAAGAGGAAAAAAAAGCCTTGTCTTTTCTAGTGCTGCTTTCTCGAGAAAAAGAACAAAACACTTGAAATTGAAACTCAGCTGGTGATCATCTCCAGAGTTCTGTTTTGCCTCCTAACAAACCATGAAAGGAAATACAATTACATATCTAACTAAAATGGATACTTCAGAACCTGGATATGTATTTATCAAATAAGAACTAGCTTTTAAGCATTTTTTTAAAAATAGGAGTGAATAGATGAATACTGAATACTGAAACTAAAATTACCTCTTATCTATTAATGATTTACCCAACTTGAGAGCATACAGATTCCTGTATAAAGTAGTTAAAAAAAAAGCTTTTAAAGTTGTTTCAATTTAACTATGTATTTGGTTAGTGGCATTTACTGTTTTAGCTAGCTATATATACTGTGTTGTGCTGGAATTGCTTGTTCAGTACAGAACCTGAAATTTTGCTTTCTTCAGAATGGAAACGAAAAGGTTGGTTTGTTTGCATTGTTTTGTTTTGTTTTAAACAGGGTGCTTTTGGTGCTCTTCAGAAGATATGTGAAGATTCTGCTGAAATTTTAGATAGTGATGTGTTGGACCGACCACTCAATATCATGATACCCAAGTTCTTGCAGTTCTTCAAACACAGTAGTCCAAAAATAAGGTAGGTTTATCTATTGTACTGCAGTTACCTGTTAAAACTTTATTTACTTGAGCAGAAAGTTTGCTGTTTTGTAGATCTGTTTAAAACATGGTTCATTGTTTTAATTTAAATGGCCCCGCAGAGCTCCACAGAGGTTTATTCCAAGCATCAGTAATTTCCGTAATTATCTGCTTAGTTAGTACAGCAGTCTCACCTGTTTATACATCTTCCAAATGTACAATCAGCCTGTGATTTTGAAAAATCAAACTGTTTCAAGTTTTTAGGTATAATTGCAAAAAAGTCAGTGTGGTTAGAACTTATTATTTTGATTAGGAAGAATTTTGCATTTATTTTTTAATGACTTCAGCAGTGTAACAGTCAAAATTCTTTTGCTGACAGTAGTTTCCAAGTTCTTGCAGAAAAATAAAAATTTGCTTTAACTGCACGAAAACTTAGAAAGCTCTTATCTTATTACTGAATCAAATTAAATTAATTCATCATCTTTTCACTGTGAAACTAATAATCACTCCAAAGTCCTATTGCCCTGGGTAATCTGCTTAGGTGGCCATCCTTGAGCAGAGGGGTTGGACCAGGTGACTTCCAAAGGTGCTTCCAACCTTGACCATTCTGTGATTCTCTGTGATTCTGTGAAATAAGTTGTTTTTTTTTTTTAACTCCTGTTTGAAAATTACATTGAAAGATTCCACAGCTTGGAAATGGCACTTATTTATTGCCAACGGTAGTAGATGGTGACGACTAAGAGGAAGGGTATAACTTCGAATATACCATAATAGGATTCAAACAAGGTTTGGAAAGTCACTTGAAATAGATGCATGTTAAGAAAAATATGTAACAAAGCATGAAATCACTCTTGTGGAAAGATAAACTGAATACATCTCTAGAGCTGGGACAGAGCTAGAAAACCACAGTTTTTTTCTTTACCATATCATGCAGTCTTTTACTTTTTTCCTGTGCTGTGGTGTTTGTGGCTTTGAGACTGTTAAACCAGTTTCAAGTTTAAAGCAGGCCACCTGCTGACCCACAGCTTGGCTTGAGTACATAGTGCTGAAGTAGAAAACTATTAGTATTGTCAGTAAAATACTTCATGTTTAGATCTGTCAGTACACAATTTTTTAACAATGTTTTCTAAGAAAATCTTCCAAGAAATATCTGAACAGAAGCTTGCAGCTACATTCGTAAAAATAATTTAACGAATCTGCAAAAGCCTTTTGCCTTTACTTACAGAATTTGACTTTTATATCTCTGAGAATAAAAAAGATCTGTTAATAATTGCTTTACTTGAAACGGAATAGAAGAAGCAGTACTTCATGTTTAGTATGTATCCTACTACAAGTGTGTGCTTTTTTTGAGCTATAGCTATATTGTTGACACATGTCGGTTTCACTAAATACAAAAAATACTGCAAAATTGGGTACTTAACAACAAAGGCAGGGTGAGGTTTCATTATGTTGACTTGTATGTAATAGTAACTGAGAAGATTGATAATCATAATATACTCAAAAAGAATATCCTTACATACTGTTGACTGTAAATAAGCCATGTGTAGTCATCCTGCTCTGGTTTTAAATATTAGCTGTATCAGAGTATAAGGTAGTACTTGCAATGTGGTTTAGTAATTTTACTGGTAATACTATAGATGTCAGATTTGTTCTCTTTTGTCTCTCAAAGATACTTGGACAATGTATTTTGCTTCCTAATTTTTTTGCCTATATACAGTTAATAAAATGCTCCAAACTCATGGAAAATGTATGTTTTAACTGTTCCATATGTAGATCTCATGCTGTTGCATGCGTCAATCAATTTATCATCAGCAGAACTCAAGCTCTTATGTTGCACATAGATTCTTTTATTGAGGTGAGTGTGCCTGCTTGGTTGGAGCCTTAAGTCAAATTGCATATTTATCAAAAGTTTTGAATTACATTTTACAACCGTCTCTAACTACAAACTCCTTGTTTCTGCTTGCCTATTCTTAGTTTCAGACCCATAGTCTGAATTTTGTTCTGGCTGCTTATGCTTAGTGATGATTAGTCTTAAGAATTCTGCAAGCCAAAAAGTACAGAAATAGTATTCTGAAAAATGCTTCCTGTTCATAAGAGAAAGATTGCATAAAGGTCTAGAATTAATGGCAGCAGTCTGTCACCTGTGATGGCAAGTGCAGTACAAGGACCGTGTTGCTGAGTCTAAGTCTCTCTGAATACGGATTAGAAAAGTGATATTCTGGGTTATATGGGGTATTTTATTTGCTGCTATGTACTGTGTGTGGCTGCATTTTCTGGCTTCAGAACTTCATTTATGTTTAGGAGAAAAAAAAAAATCAGAAATACTGTTCTTGTGCCAGTTTTAATGTCACACAGTGACATTAACACATTTAAAATGCACACTGAGAGCACAAAGAGTTCACTTCCTAAACCATGTCTTTAAGGGAAAAAAAAAAAAAAGAAAAAAAAAATTTTCTGAGGTATGGGGTGGGAGAGTAGAGAAGTACATCTTTGCATACTCTATCAGTAGTGTCAATTTAAATGCAAGTCAAACCAGAGGAACTGAAATTTTTCAACTAGTACTGCTTTTCAACAGAATCTTTTTGCGCTGGCTGGTGATGAGGAGCCTGAAGTACGCAAAAATGTTTGCCGTGCTCTCGTAATGTTGCTGGAAGTTCGGATGGATCGCCTTCTTCCTCATATGATTAGTATAGTAGAGGTGAGTCTCATTTCTCATATTGCATGATGAAAAAAAAAATTAGGATTACAGAAATAATAACAAATAGAAACAAGGGATCAGCTGTATTATGAAGCAGCCAGACAATGCCTGAGCCCAGAAGAAACCACGTTTAAAATCTAGTGCTGGTACTGCTACGGTATACACATTGAAACTGACTTTTTTTCAGATTTATTGACAATAACAAGGATAAAGTGTGTTATTTTATACAGCTCAAATGCCCTTGGACCTACCAATGGCATTGCTTCCCTTTGCATTCAGTTGCAGAGATTAATATCATTTGATAGTCCTTTACGGTGCTGTATTAATTCACACTTTTCTCCTGGAGGACCAATCAGCCCTGCTTTTTTGTCTGCTCAATTGTTTGAACTTTGAGTAATTTCCTTATTTCTGGGGAAGACTGGCAGTTTCTCGGTAGTGTTTACATATACTGCTTGCCAGATTGAAAACATAGCTAAGATCATAATGTTTCTTACACAGATTTCATGTGAACAAGTGGGTCATAACACATTGTCAAATTCCATAAGGACTATGTTCAGACAACAAAAAGGTGTGATTCTTTTTTGGGCTCCTGTACACAGGTATAGAGATGCATAAAATTGAGGTGATCTTTGACAACCTTGTCCTGTTGTCTAGTCTTCCTGTATGTTGTCTGGAATGCTGTGCCGTTAGTCTTGGCAAACATGTCTTCATATAACATAGGACAAGCAAGGAGTGTTGGTGGTGATGATTTTTTTTTTTTGGTTGGTTGAGACATCTAATTTTTTTGAGACAGAATAAAACTTAGGATATTGTCTTGTCCAGAAGTGATAACTTCTCTGGCTCTTGAACCTCCTAACGTCAGTAAGGAACTTCCAGACTTCATAGGTAGAAGTTACGTCACTATCCAGAAAAAGATCCAAGATTGTATTTTCATTGAAGTTGGTATTTTGCTGTTGAGAAAGCTAATACTAACCTTTCTCTTCAGTTCCAAGGCTATTGTGTACAGTTACTGATTTCCCCTGTTCTGTATATATCCTGGTATGTGAGAATGCAGTATCCCAGATCTGACTATTGTTCAACAGTGAAGAGAATCAGGTTTTGCACCTTCGTTTTAAGGCCTGCAAACGCTGCTGCAGATGGCTGCTGTAAATGAAAGTCTTAAAAGAGAGAAACTTAGGTTTAAACTTTCTTGCCAAATCCCTGGAACACATGGGAATCACTGAGTTGGGATTTCACTGAGTGTTTTGAGCATGCACATCCAGATGATCAGAAACGGACACTTTCACTTTTTTTGGTCTGAAAACAGAATGTGTGAGGAGTAGACAAACTTAACATTTCAGTTATTTGTATGCTCACAGAGCATATTTATCCAAACACATGACTTCTAAGATTTTTCTCAGTAGAAATCTTTTATATCCTGTTACTAACTTCAGATAAAGATATGTCTGTTGCTATTCAAAGGGTATATTCTTGATACTTTATGTATCCCGCTATGCTTTTCTTGATGGTTTGACTTAACAGAACCAACACAACATTGTTTGTTACAAAGTAGACAAAACTGTTCTGAATAATATTCAGAAGCTATTATGTAACTTATTTACAAAGTAACCCTTTTCATTGCCTAAATTGGTAGAATTTTATTGCTTATAATTAAGACTACTTATTAAAATTCAGCATGATAATATTAGAACAACCCCAGCCTTCAAATACTATTCACATTTGCTTTGTTACTAGGGTCACTGTTCTTGCTATGATTTCCAGGCTTTTATATGGCTTATCTTACACCACTGAGTGTAAGTAACCTTTTCAATGCACTCACTGCTGTCTAACTTCATGGTATACTATGTATATATATGCTATACTATATACAAAGTATAGTAAAATATTTATAATACATATTTAATGAGTAAATGACAGTGTGAGAGGCATCTTAAGACAGATTAATTTTGTCATTCTGTTTTTGCCTTCTTAAGAAATAACAAACCCACAACAGAGTAGTGGATTTTGAAGCCCTCTGGGTTAAAAGGCCAAATCTCTTAAGATGCGTCAATAAACTATTGGTTGCAATGAGTAGGACACTTTTGAACTTTTCTGAGCTGCAATCTGTCAACAATTTGGAATAGAGCAGTATTTCTGTTACAGTAAATTCTTAATCACAATTATGAACCTTTAGGAATGGTTTGTGATAGTGCAATTCTGTAGGACAATGCTGTTTGTGGCAAGTCTGAAATGCATAAGAATAGGATAAATCTCCCCATTCTATTTAACATCAAGAATTAAGTAATGTTTTGTAGCAACTGAAGAAGATTTCTTTTTGCTGCAAATCCATGTATGAATCAAGGTATCTGCATGAACTTCCATGAAGTTTTATAAAATGAGTGGAAAACTGGCTGTTTCGGAGCTAAGGGCTGGCATGAAAGAATGCAGAAATTACTATTTTGGAAGTTGTGAGGCTCTTTCTTGAATTATTTTGGCAGATGTTTATGAGAAATTGATGTAGCAGTAGTCTATATAGGCTGTTTTTTAAAGCAAGTATTTGATTATTTTTGGTTGAAGAAGGATTATATTTGAATAGCAAGTTTAAAGATTTGATACTGAATCTCTGAGTTACCATTCATCCTATAAAAATGTGAGACTTTTTGTCTTTTTATCCTGTTGTGGGTTCTGCTTCATTATGTCCTGTCAGATGATCAGCATTTGTAAGGCATGTTTTTTATGTTATTGTAAGTAAGAAGTAGTTACATCTTATTAACAGTGTAGCCCTGTCTTGTCGTTAAAAAATGCAAAAGGGAAGTAAAAAAAAAATATTCACAGGAAGCTGCTGTTCACTATCTTGAACTTCTGCAGTTTCTTGCTAATAATGTTCTCATTTAAGCAAAGAAGTAATTAGAATCTGAATCATCTAGCATTAAGAAAGAAGTCTCATAGCTTATTCCTGTACTAGTCGTAAGGCAATCTTATGTCTGTTTCTTCCCCTCACCCTAAAGAAGCAAAAGTACTATGGTAGCATAGTCTGGTTTTGCAGACACACTTCGCAATGTTGATAACTTCTTCTCATTGAGGTAATTTATTTTTATATTGTGTAGTACATGCTTCAAAGGACCCAGGACCAAGATGAAAATGTGGCTTTGGAGGCTTGTGAGTTTTGGCTGACTTTGGCTGAACAGCCAATTTGTAAAGATGTATTATGTCGGCATCTTACTAAGTAAGTATTAAGAGTTATAACTCCTTTTTGCTGTGAAATAGTCTTCTTTAAACTTTATTTGACTTATTCCTAGTTTCTGCTAAGGAGATTGTATCTAGCTTGCAGTATGCTTAGAAGAATTTTCCTTTGATTTGCTCATGTGCATAGTAAAAATGACTGTTGCACAAAGTTCATTAAAAACTACTTCTGAGGAGTTTGGACCCCGTGACCTTCAGTAGCAGCCTGAACTGTCACTGTTGCTTTACCCCAAGCTTAACAAAATGTTAAGTTTCCCATGTGTGCAAAGATATGCTAGCATGCACTTAAGCTCGAACATCTCCACATGACATTACGCATTATATCTGGCATACTATGAGCATGTTGTCATGACTAGTGCTGATGTAGACGTCTTTGTGCAATGCTTCAATGCATAGCCATTGAAAAGGTTCCCCATTCTGTAAAGAACGTGACAAAACAGCATGACATTGCTTGGATTTGGGAATCAATTTTGTATCAATTGCTACTGCAATTTAAACTTGGAAGAAAGTAGATACAATGTGTTCATACTTATGAAGACCATTTTTATGGTTTCAAAAAGTTATCCTGTACCTCTTTGTATCTTTTAATGGGCATGGATATCCCTGTTTTAGATTTAACCTCCTCATGTCTGCAATGGTGTCTCTTGCAATAGGAAAGGAATTCTTCAGTGTCCCTAGGAAATGGATACTATTTGTTTTTATATATTCATGGAAGGTTTTTGAAATTACTAGGGTAGTTCTCTCAAGATCTTGAGTGGAAGAATAGAATCACAAAAGAAGTGCCTTCTCAGAAAAAATAAGCTTTATAGATGTGAAGCAATTAAAAAGAGCAAAAAAAAATCATTTTTGTAAGCAATTAGAAAGTAGAGAATTGAGGTTGAAACACCTACTATAGCATTGGAGGAATAGGAGTTGAAAAAAGGAGAATCAATATTATGAGAAATAAGTTTCAAGGTTAAAAGGTTTTTACTTAATTTATACTCTGTAGCTCAAAAAACCCAAAAGAACAGTAGCACAATACATGCATCTGCACTCCCCATTCTCAACATATACTATGTTTATAGTGAAAATAACTTACTACCTGGCATTAAGCTTTCTTTGGCTTACATTAACATGGATGCTGCAGCATTGCAGTCATCTATTTTAAAATTTTAAAGCTTTTAAATTCCTAGAAAAAAAA
>WBNH01009222.1:6518-30638 GCA_013401255.1 Urocolius indicus | reverse complement strand
AGGAAAGGGAAAGGAAAGGAAAATATACTGTTCAAGGTCTCCATCCTTAGAATCAAAACATCCGTTATTGTTACTCTCTACAGGACTTTTGCTCCTAGCCTAGAGAACGACCTGCTTATTTATTTCTGTGGCATAATTATTTAGAGTGGCTTAGAAATTAAAACTCACATTAAAACATATTATAAATCAGCATTATTCACCAATTAAGGAAAGGTATAAAATCAAGAAGGTTTACAGGATGGATACAGGTGGTGCTGCTATTTGAGGAATCCACAACACAACAATTCCCTGCAAATACCATTGGAGTATGGAGCAGAGTGGAGACTATGTAATCAGACTCTGTGAAGCTACACAACAAAGAGATGGTCCTCTGAAACTGATAAGCAGCACTTTTGGTACCCTGAGCCAACGGTCCATCAAATATTAACAAAATGCTGTCCTTTCTGTGAATTTTGCTCATTACAATGTCATTGTGATACCAAAACACACCTGCATCCCAAAGGCTACCAGCCTCCAAGGTGTCACCACTCCTCCTTGAGTCTGTGCCCTTAATTTTTTGTAAGCTACACCTTTAAATGCAAGGTGAGAGAATTTTACACTGATAATAATAAAGGTACTTATGACTAAAGACACTCAAACTCCACCTTGAAGGTAAAAAAAAGGTATAAAAATGGTTAAAGAAAGCGGATGTTGAGGAAGACACCATCATGAATAAGGAAACTGACTCCTGGGATCAGTTGACAGGCCAAGCCTTTCTTCCTCCCCTCTTATGACATCCTGGATGGAACTTGAACTAAGCACTTCTTCAGGAAACTCAGAAAACTCTTTAGACAATTACTTTAACTTTTTGTAGCCAGGATGTATTATCTATAGCTTTACACACTGCATCACTTCTATACATATTTTTGCACATGCCTTTTTTTTTCTGCAGAAAGTCACTATCATCGACAATCCATAAGAAACTGTATATCTGCTGAATGAATAAAACTGCACTGTTCAAGTAGTCAGTTATCACAGTTTCTCACTGAACGCAAACAAATCCTAGAGAGTGGCTGTGCTTATTCATGAGCACGACTGGACTGCAGGTGCAATCCAGTATCCTGAGTTGTGATAGTTCACAGGAGATGAATACAGCTTGACTGATTGTGGAAAACTGGGCATCACTCAGAATTTAACCTTCCCAGTGAGGAGAGTTAGAACACAAGGAGGTTTATTTTCTGCCAAACCACTCTTTAACATGACAATTTCTTTGCATTTATTTTGTACTACCCCATAGGCCATGATTTATTCCATTCAACAAGGGATTCTCCATCAATATGTTTAAACTCTAAATATTATTATTATAATTTGAATTGTAGAATAATATGAATAGCTGAAATCTCAATAGCTGTGAAGTACTGGAATGTTACCAAAGACTTAAGTTTTCCAGAAAAGGTATTTAAGCCTATGAGAAAAATTCTTGGGCATACATGCATTGAATGCTTTGTCTGGAACATTAAGAAAGTCCAATAGAATTTTGAGTGATGATTGTATGAGTTTAAGGAATCTGTCTGAACCTAGAAGTTTAGAAATGAAAGTAATGAAATTGTGTGAGATAGAACTATAAGGAACTATTCAAAAGGCAGAAATACAAACCTTAAATAAACCTTAAATATATGCAAAAGCTTCCTTCTGTGCTTTTGAATTTTACTAATAACCAGTATAAATATCAATGAGGAGTAGATGGGAGAATTAATCAACACAGACAGTGAATTTTTATTTGTTTAGATAATTATGTAATACGATTGATATTTCAAATTAATGAGACCTTAATAAAGACAGCTTATTCAAGAGTTAGCTTCATTCTAATTGTGGCAGGTAAGTGTCTAATTTAATTTTCAATCATAATCTTTAGCTGCTTTATTTAAGAAGAATTCTCTAGATTTTGTTTTTGCTCTTGGCTGGTCTTGAGCTTATTCAAAACCTATTTTTTCAATATGACAGGTGTTGTAGATTTTTTCACAGTTTATTTCACATTGCTGAATTCTCAAAAAGAGACAAGTAGATCTATTGCTATAGAATTAGTCATTTTAGGGTATATTCTTTAATGTTTTAAAAAAGGAAACTAAAACAGTTATGTGAGGAAAACATTTAACAGGATTTTGGAATGGGATGTAACAAAGACTACATCTTAGAAGAAAATCAACAGGAGATTATCGGGTAACCAGAATGTTATTATCTATTTTGGAAGATGGCCAGCACACCAAATTTAGAGGCTGTGTCATCTAAATGACAATAACCTCTTTTTATTAATTTATAAGACAGATCTCAATTGTTTTTTCATTTTCTGAGTCACATGGAATTTTTTTTTCTAGATTTTTTAAAAAAAAAACATAGTATGGCTTTCTGTAGAAATGCTTCACAATAGGAAATCTGGATGGTTTAGGATTGAGTCTTTCATTATTTTCAGCTTACCGAAATATTTTATTTTGACATTTTTTCACTTTTTATTATACTAAAGGAAAAATAAAGTGTTGTAACCACAAAATGCTGAAATGTTTCTTTTTTAAGTCTTTAGAAATGTTGCTTGAAGTGTTTAGATTTTTACATATTCCTGTGATTATTTTTCTATTAAAAATTGTTGCTTGGAAAATTTCCAAATAATTTTTATTTGTACAAGCTGTATTTACACAATTTAAGTTGCTCAACAGCACCACTTAACATAATTTCAAACGACTGCAGATATCCACTTGGCGTATCTACCCCTAAATTACTGGATCATATTGATTTATAGGAAACACTATTTTCTGTTGTAATACTAATGCTTCTTTTTCATTGAAGGTTCTTCTTCTAATTTCAAACTAGCTAAATTATATAATTCTACATAAAAAGGTGGTTGCAAGTTACTTGTCATGTTTTAGTAATATAAATGTAAGCTACCTTTTACATTTTAGTTCAAAAATTGGACACTACTGTGGTTCACCTATAAAAAATTGTATTTTCCGTGACTCTGAAAACTCATTGATAAGCTTGGTCGTTCCATTTTTTCCCAGCAACTGTTAACCTGACAACAGTGCAATTGTGTGAGTCATTAGATTTGTTTGTCACATTCTAACTTTTCAATGCTGAAGTTGATGTGAACATGTCAATGGCAATCAAGGCATCCCGTTTAGCTACAGAACGATAACTTCTTACAATATGGAAATGAAATGTTATGGTCTCTTGAACAGACTGTCCACTGAAACTGAACTTTGCCTTTTAAAGTGATTTCAAAGACAACTGAGAGTACTGAGATAGGCTTATTATTCTTTGGATCTGTCATCACTTTTGAAATTGTAGATTAGCTTCAGTGTCCAACGAAATATCAAGACATGATGGGAGAGCAAGCTGAAGGTAATTCTGGGTTTGCAAAGCTGCTTTAGAATAATAAATCCTGAGTTTTGGAAATAAATCTAGCAGCAAGCTCTGTGATGTGTTTGTATCCTTTGCTGTGGGTGAGGCTGCTGTTGGCAATTACTTCCTTTGCTGATGAGTTTTAGTTACCATTTCCTTCTGCTAACTAGGCAGCCAACTCCTCTTTGAAGAAGAAAGCAATAAAAAAAAAGAAATAAACTAGCAAATAAGATGTCTCATGGATGTACATCTTCCTAGTTGTTATTTTAAATAGATATCCTGCTGAAAAGACTGAATCTGATGGACTGTAATGTTCAATTGCCCATAAGCACACAGGGGCAATAATGGGTATCCTGTCTTTGTCTCCTGTCCTTTATAGGCTTCCTTTGCTTCTAGTTGGTTTCATGAACTGCAGAATATTCTTGTAAAAATGTGTATCTATCTCTGGAAAAATGAAAGACAGAAATGACAATCAATTTTACTTGTCTTTTTGTTTGATAGACACAGCTTCCTTATTATGCATGTTTTAAATACTAGTTTGCAACTCTGTGGCCATAAGTTTTCGAAAGTGTTTCCTGCTGAAATATCATGCTGGCTAGAATTTAGCAGCAAATAAATATTGCTGTCCTCACTAATTTGAAACAGTATGAGTTTTAAATCTTTAGCTACAGGAGATTTATCAAGATTGCAGTTTTCATTACCTTCCCTTCAATCTATCAAGACAGGTCAAAACTGCAGAAATCATATTTTTTTTTTAAGAATAATTTCAATTGCTGCAAATTCCAGTTCTCTAATTTCTGGCTTATAATACAGCATGCATGGAAAAACTCTAAACTAGAAACATATGCAGCAGTCATCCATGAAAAAGCTTTATGTGAAAGTTAACTGGTTTGTTTGAAAATGTCTTTGAGTTTAGAGTTCTTAGAAATCTAACAGATTCTGATGCATAATTGTTGAACTTTGAATTACCATTGCATTAGTATGATCAGTTTTTAAAAAACTGATGAATATTCTTTGGGGTATATTTAAGATGATCTGACTTGTATGGGAACAATTTAAATTTTGTTGAATATGGAAGAAATGAAATGAAATACAACTTAGCTTCAGAAGGATCAAAACACTGACTTTTCCTAATTAATCCAGTGTGGTTGTGGAATTTTATGTCCATTTGTTTTAGATTTCGTTTTTTTGTATGTCATGGTTTTGTGTGGAGCTGTTTCTGGTAATAGGGAAGGGGCTGTAAACATGACTCCTGTAAAAAGTTCCTTGAAAATTTCCCCGAGTCAGACCCACTTCTTGGACTGAGCCAATTGGGCACCTCCATGATCACTTCTGAAGAAGAAGAAGCCAGAAGAAGATTCTTCCTGTTCTTAATCTTGCTGCTTTTTGCTGTTCTTGCTTCTTGCTGTTTTATTTTCTTTTGCAGTTGGTGGTGGTGGAAGGAGTTGGAGGAGAGAGGAGGAGGTGTACTGGAGCAGAGACTCCCCTGCATCCTGTGAAGAGGACTGGTGAAGCTGCCATTTGTTGGCAGTTTGTAGAGGACCTCACAACAGGGGTAGCGACTGTGACTGGAGGAGGCCATGAATTTGTGTGAGGGTAATGTTGCACCAGAAAGTGCCCAGAATGCTGCTGTCCACAGAGGAATCTTACACCGGAGGAGTTTGTGAGCAGAAGCTATAGTTGTTGGGAAGAACTCACACTGCAGAGGTTTGTGAAGGACTGTATCCCGTGGGAGGGATCCCGTGTTACAACAGTGGAAGAATGTGAAGAGTCCTCCTCCTCTGAGAAGAAAGAAATGGCAGAGACCATCTGTGAGAGACTGACCACATTCCTGATTCCCTACCCCTGGCACCATTGAAGGGGAGGAGATAGATACATGGGGAGCAGAGAGCTGATATATGGGAAAAAGGGAGAGGTGGGTAAGGACATCTTAGTGCTGGTTGTATTTTTCTCATCATCCTGTTCTGGTTTTGGTTTTTGTTCTATTGTGTTTCTTGTATGCAATAGAACAAATTGTCCTTACTTTCCTCTTTAAATTGAGTAGTGGAGTCTTTTTTCCCTGGAATTGTAATTGACAGTGAGTCCTCCTTGCCCTTGTCTCGATCCACAACATCCTTGGTTATTTTTTTTTTTCTCTCATCGTTCTGGGACCTTCACCATCCTAAGGAGGATGAGAGTAGATGAGGTGTACCAAGCAAGAGACTGTCATAGTGCTTCTTTGCTGGCTGGGCCAAAACAGCAACATTGTGGTATGATCCTTTATGGCTATAAATATTGTTTTAGTTAAATCACTTGTTTTGAAGCAGGATATACCAGTCATTAACGATGAAATAAAAAAAATATAAATGAAAGTATGTGACATAGTAAAATGTATGTTTGTTTTCTGAAGAGTGACTCCCTTCACCTGTGTGGATGTTCAGAAAATATGTTGCACATGTATTTCATTAGTCTTTTCATCCTTTATTGTCCTATGTAAACAGATGGTTCAGCCTCATTATTTTGGAATATACTGAACTCCCAGAGTAAATAGTCTTAGGTGTTCAGGCAAGCCAGAGCATTAAAATTTCAAACTTCAGAACCATGAAGTACATATTCCCAAGTAATTATCTTCCTGCCAAAATAATGTAAAGGTGGGTGTGGGTTGTTTGGCTGTTTTCTTTTTTTTAAATGTCTCTTCACAATACTGTTCAATAAAAGCAGCTTCTGCCGTTCATGGTGACCTTTATGTGGTATTACAGCATTTACAGAGGAAGTGTGTCTGATCAATAGATAGTTCTTAGGGATGAAAGCACCTGAAGTCTTGAATTCTTCTGCTGTAATATAATTATAAGAATAGTTGATGTTGTAGGACTATGCTCCACGCTATATTTTTGTGGTGTTTTAATTAGTTATATCTATGATTAATTACCAAAACTGTGTTAATGCTTTGAGAGAATTACTGATTGTGAGAGTAACAAAGCTGCAGGTGTTCATTCACAAATATTTCTTCATTATCACATGCATTTCTGCCATGTTACAAGATTTCATGTTGTAGAAATGTTTTTGATGTAACAAATCTCTTCATTTTAATCTACTGGTTCTGATGAGATAAGGATTTAGAACACTAGAATGTCAGTGATATAAAGTCTATTTTGAATTCAACTCAACCTCATTGAGGTTTTATAAAGGTTCTATCACTTTCCCAAAAATTACCCAGTAGAACTTTTTCATACGAGAGTACTAATGACAGGTTCTATAAATTAGACCTTCACACTCACTTTGAGAAAAATTCTCTTAATGCAACATAGTAAATATAATCCCAGTCTCTACATACCTCATTGAAGAACAAATTCAGAAGCACAACCCTCCTGTATCATTTTTGATGCCTTACTATTTTGCTTGTATTACCAGTGAGACTTCAGTAATATTTTCATTTAACCATCCATTGGAAATCTAGGGATTACATATCATCTAATCAGTCCCTAGCTATGCTCTTATGATGTTCTGCAATAAAAAATAACTCCCTGATCTGATGCAGTTAACAAAATCTAAATACAGAAAAACAGACAATAAACGTTTGGCATTTGATGATTACAGGTGTAGAAAAATTAAAAATTATAATAGTTTAAAATTAAAGCAATTTTACTCTCATTAACTTAGAGATTGTTTTATGTTAATACTGTATAAATTTTTGATTTGCATCTGGCTATAGGAAGAAAGCTTGGGGAACATTTTTGTAGTGAAATTCCTCTAAAGAAATTAAAAGGTGTAAAATCTTTTAATGTAATTAATTAATTAGTTAAAACCCAATGCCCAGTAAAATACAATACTCAATACAAAAATCCAACAAGACCCTCACAAAAAAAACCCTCAACATTAAATATTAAGTTAAAATATTTTGTGTATGATTGTACTGTAAACTTTATAGTGGCATTGTTAGGAGAATAGAGAAGTAAAAGGGTAAAAAAAACCTGTCAAATAAATATCAGAAAAAGAATTATCAACTACATAAGGAGAATAACTTATTACTATAATGGCTAAACAGCAAATATTGGAAACTTAAAAAGTCCTATTTTACTGTGTGTTTTTTCTATGTTGTATTATTCATTTTGGCAAATATTCCATGATTATAGAAAAGACTGAATGAGAACAAAATTAAGATAAAGAATATGTTCATATTGTTTTCAGCCTTTATACTTTCTCCCTTCTTTGAACTTTGAAGGAGGAGCATATTTTAAAATGTACTTACCTGTAGCAGCAAACTGTGTAGCAGAGCTTTCACTGTCTATAGTGTCTACTGACAAATTCCATTGAGTAAGCCATTAAGATAGATCACACATTAAAATTTTCCATGCAATTAAGCATTTTCAACCAGCTTTCTACAAGCATTTTAGATAATCACGTTTCAGAAGTCTTCACTGAAGCAAAGCAGAATGTATGACCCTCTTTGCTAATACGATAAAGAGACAGTCATTCTGGTGATACGGGAACCTCACACTCCTAGTCAAAATTACTCAGTCTTTATCTTTCATATTTCTCATAATTTTTAATGTTATATTGTAATTTTAGATTTATATCAAATATCGATCAATTATTTTTTTTTCCCCTTTCAGATCTAATTCTAATGAGAGCAAAAATCTGAGGATAAATAGGAAATTTAATATTTACCAAAGAACTTCATAAAATATTCACTTGTATTTTAAATACAGAAAGGAAATGAAGATTGAGTTTCACTGTATCTGAAGTCACATAAATCATCATTGAGTAATATTTACTTAAAATTTTTAGGTGAAACCTTGACACTTCACATGCAACAAGGCATTTGAGCTTTCATTTCTCCACTTTCCATCTGAAAAGAAGAAGAAAATAATGCTGCCTCTTTTTTTTGTGTACTAGTTTGAAATCTATCCCAAATGTTGCAGAATATCTCATATGACAAAATATACAATAAAAGCAGAAGGTTGTTTTCTTGCTGACCCTTAAGACATGTATCTGTGATAAACAATTTGTAGAATTTTTACTTTGTTTGCTTTGTGGGAAGAATAAGAAAAAAAAATCTACCACAAATGTTCTGAAATTTTGACTCCCAATTTACTTTTGTATGGCTATGATGCTACTTCAGAAACTTAGGTTAATCCAATAAGATTCTAATAAGATCAGATGTCTCTAAAATCAGACTCTATGCCTAACAGCCTGGAAAGTCACATGAAATTTTTTCATGCCAAACTCTTGACTGCAGCTCCAAAAGACTTAATGAAAAATCTTCAAGGACAAATAATTCCACAGTTGTTCATGAACTGATTGAACCTTGGGAAAAGCTGAAATAAGGATTTTTTTTTAAAAGCAATTAGCTAAGTTTGTTCCTTTCTACTACCAATAGAGAGCAAAAGAGCTTGAAATTTACATGTCAACAGTTGTCTTTTATAGTATGAGCTTATCTCTAGTGACAGAAACATATAAGCAGTAGATAATAAAACATGAATAGGAAGATATAAACTAAATGACAGGAAAGAAAAATGAGACAGGAGAAAACATAATAAAACAAGTAATGAAGAAAGAGGAATTAGTTTATAAATGTATTAGTAAGACAATGTTGAATGAGAATAAAAAATACAAATACTGCTTTTTTACAGCATGGATGAATCTGATCTTCATCTACCTTTATGTTCTTTCAACTCACATGGAATGTATTGCTTTTAGGGAAAAAATAGTAAACTTTGGATGCTCGTGATGTTACCCAAGAGCTGTTTACTTTTCAGAAGTCAAACCAACCAGATTCTGAACATTTTGTTGTGTGAAAGGAGTTAAAATTCTTCTGCCAAGGACTGTGTACTTCCTTTAGAAACAAATATTTTGTAGGCTTGTCGAAAGATATTTGTAGGCAACAGTGCTTTTACCACTGTAACCTACTAAATAATCTGTACAGGTTCCAAACACACAGAAGAATCAGCAATATGAACTGCTGAGGAAAGTAATTTTTTTTTCAGTTCTTATATATCTTTTTTTTTTTGTACAGATAAGATGTCAAATATTTGGTTGAAATTAAAACAGTTTGTAGACAACTTTCTCAAAATTCTCAAAATTACCTAACCGAAATATTCCACTTACATATGGAAATAATTGAACTTTAGTTGTCTTAAAATGTAGTACTGAGTAGAAATTAAACCTTTCCAGAACATTATAACATAAATTATCAGCACTGGTGAACTATTTAAAAACATTCCAATTCTACATTTTTTCATATGTGCTTGGATGGCTTGTTGACCATTAAGAGGACCACATTCTGGAAAAAAAAGAGGTTACTTGAATACATTAAAGGTCCACTATAAGAAGTTTTCTGTTGTAACATTATGTTTTGGCTTGATCGTTCTAGAATGTACAAAGGAAATGGGAGTTGGAATTTCATTAAACAGTGAATTTTCTAAATGTGTCTCTACTGCAAAAACAGCTGCAGCTAAATAATCCTAGTGATAGCCTGCTGTGCAAATATTCTTCAGGAGTCCTGATTTCATTTACAGTGAGTCCCTTTACTCTAGCAGTGATACTGTTTAGGAACCTTTAAGACATGGTAAATGTAATTTTAAAGCCACTTTACACTGCCAGAGCAAATCAAGCGGGCTAAGGACAAGTGAAAATTAAGGTCTGAGTATTCTATGACTCTCATAATTTCTCACAGCATCAGTGGTAGAGTAAGTAATTGCTTCTTAAATAAAAAGATATCAAATATAGGTGGTTTATAAAGCTTACTGCAGCACTGAAAATCTGAAAGTCAAAATGAAAGTAAAATCTGTAGAAAAGTTAAAGCAATTTTCTTTAGACCGGTTGATCCAGCTAGAAAAAGTGTGGAGGCTTTTTGGCACAGAAGCTTCATCACAACCTTCTGTGTTCCAATGGTTAGGCCTCTAAGCTCAATTTATAACCATTTAGCATCTAATAGAAAATACGTTCCTTCAGTTTGGTAAGAAGCATTTTAAAAAAACACATTCGGGAGAGAAAAAACAGGAGTAGTATAACATGACTCAGGCTCTATTTCTTTTCACCATGGTGTCTTGGTTGTGCATCTTCTTATGCATCATACATCTTCCTTCACACTATCAGAGAATTGACATGATCCATGGTCAAATAACATGCTTTCCTCTCCATTGGACTTTTAAAATTTCCTTCTTCCTTTCTCTTGTTTTTTGGGGGGAGTGGAGTGGGGTGTACTAATGTCCATGGAAGAATTTTAATTAAGCACGGACAACTGATTAAATGACAATCATAAAGATCACATCTTTGAGATCTCTTTTAGATGTCAACAGGTATTGTATTATGAGTAAGTACATCTCCTATTACTTTTTTATGACCAAATAAGATTGTTTGCATTAAAAATTAAAAAAAAAAAAAGACTTCACCTATTTCTAATACCAGAGAAATGTAGAGGTGTATGTTTCAAATTTCAGAGAAAAAAAATTGCCATGATCTCTGCGAAAGAAGAGTTTAAGAGAATTAACAATATTTGAATTTATAATGAAATTAAACAAAATAGAACAAATCAGAAACACAAAAGTGGATAGCAGAGAAAGACGGAAGGTTGCATTAGTTTGTGAAAAAAAATTTCCTTTGCTGTCTTTCAAAAGGAAGATCACAAGATGAGTAATTAGTGTAAATTCAATGCCAGCTGCCTAACTGTAGTTACATGAAAAGCACTAAGGCCTTTACAGTACAGTCATATATTCATACCATAACAGTTTTGTGTAGGTTAGTTTGCACAAAACTATACTGTTGTCTTGTATATAGTGTTTTCTGAGACAGAATTGCGGCAAGAGGAAGTAACTACTCAAGACCTTGCTGCATATATCCAAAGTTATTTATAAGTTTAAATGACGAGGAAAGAAGTTTGTTCCCTTTTGGGTGTGAAAGACAGTATTGACTAAGAAAGCACTGAAAAGAAAATAATATACCAAATGTGAATACTTTCCAAAAGATTGTTTCTGATGCAAATATCATACAAGGCTTAGACATATCTATGCAACTGAGTAACCCAAACATAGGAATTTTAAATACATTTGGAAACAGAAAAAGTCTTTGAACAAAAAACTTTGACCATCATAATGAGAAAAGTAATACAGATTAATCAGAATTAGAGACAATAAAGAATTATCAGAGAAAGTTTTATACCTTTCATTAATAAAACCTATACAAATATTTTATGGTGTTATTACATCTTAGAAAATGAAATTACAGGAATATAAAAAAAATTAATATCAATGATTTCATGTATATTTTTTAAAGAAATACAGAATAGGTAATACAGTTGTACAATAACATATGGAATGTATGTGCATTACATATAATACAGAGACACAGTTGTAATAACAAAAAGGTCAGGAATAATTTTCCATTAAAGAAATGCATTTATAGGTTTGAGTAAAACTGTACATTGTGGAAAAAAAATACTCAAAATGAAAATGTTGGGTCACCCTAAGGACAAGCATTTTAAAAATAATTAACTAGCTATTCACAGTAGTAGCAGACCAAACTACCTGCCTAGAGGTAGATCTGTCTTGTCTTTCTTGACCATGAATTTACCCCATCAGTGGTCTGGATTACCTCATTGAGAACTAACTTAGCAAATCTTTAAAACCAACAATAGAAGGCACAGGGAATTATGAGGAATAGATAATTTCCACTAATGCTCTTGAAATATTTTCAGACCTCTTTAACTTCTAAATTAATATTTTCCTTTATTTATTGTCATATCACTCAAAGTTTTAGACAAACATCATGTATTTTGTTCAATAACTGTTACCTCAGAGAGGAGAAAAATGAAAAATATTAATGAAAAATTATTATTTATATTTTATTTCATTCTGACAGAGAATATTTTCTCCCTTCAGCATTTTCTGTCCTACAACATCATGTGTACGTCACAGTAGTTTGTCACTTTGTGATTAATTCAGTTAAAATTCAAAAATTTGGAGACATAGTAAACTGTCCTCAGCATTTGTTTGGCCTGCAGATTTCAGCTAATAAAATTTGACACCACCTCAGACTGAAGGTGTTTTGCAAATTGGAGCAACTCTAAGTGTTGTGACTCTGAAAACCCACTGTTTTATCATGGTTTCTTGTGATCCTAGGAGACAACCACTTACTATTGGACTGAAAATGAAATTGGAAGCTGCTAGTAACAGTTTATGTAAACGATATGTTTTTTTTAATTACTGAGACTCTTCTTGTATCAATATGTATTGGGTTATTTCAAATGGAATATATATGATTAAAGACTTAAGGAGGGAAAGAATAGCCCAGAGGAAGCAGTTTCTCAGCAAATGCAGAAAGACCAAAGACAAGCTTGTCAAAGCTCTGAAATAATTGGACTCAACCTGAGGAAAACAGATAGATTCATTAACATGTGACTCCAAAAGTTCAGACTGCTTACATTACCATGAGTTAGATATTCTCTTAGACTTTCTCTTTTTTTTTTTCTTTGCTTTCTCCTATTTCAAATAAATACTATTTTTGTTTTTAAAAATCTTGTTTATACTTTGTGATCTTAAATTCTGTAAGAGGAAAGACAACAGATGTCTGTGCTCAGTATTTAAAATTTAAAATTTATAAGCAATGTTAAAGGAGAAGGGGGAGGATAGGAGTGAGAAGTAGAGCAAGTTTTATAAATATGGTGATTTGAAACAGAGAATTACTCTTCTTTTTTTTGCCCTTTTTTGCAAAGCAGTTCCCATGTTCAATAAATTTTCAACCCGAGGATTGTGAGATGCTTACGTAGAAACATTGATGAAAATTGTCTAAGAAAATACATAAACAAGCTACCTAATGTCTTTCTCTTCAGAACAGAGTTATTAATTAATTCTTATTTATCCTCTCTAATCAAGCAGGAGATCATAGCTAAAATTCCAGTGTTGGAATTGTTTGGTGTGATTGTGTTGCAAATAGATAGAGTTGCAAATATCAGATGTTAGTGAATCTGAAATCCAGTTTTGAAAGGAGTTCTGTGTTTATTCCATGTTTATGTGAGCTCATTTTGTAAGTAAAACAAGGTAGTTCTACATCATGTTGAGCATTGCAAATGTTAAAAAAACCCTCCAAAAGAGTCTTCTGAAATAAAGTTTTGAATTCGTGAACACAGAATCAAAGCAAAATTTAGATTAGAAAAGACCATTGGAGATTTTTTGCTCCAAACTTTTTCTTGGAGCAAGGCTAACTTCAAAGTTAGACTAGACACCATAAAGCCTTGCCCAGCAGAATTTTGAAAGTCTTTATGAACCAGTGGAGGGTAGAGGAGAGCAAGCACGCCTCTCAGCTTGTGGTCTACCCTCTGACTAATGCAGCCCAAGGGGTGTAGTAAGTCTTTATTATTGTAAGAATACACTTGTGAACTACATTTAGCATATCCACCAAATATCCTGGGCCCCTGTCTTCAAAACTGCTCCCTGCCTGTACAGATCTGTGGAGTCATTTTGATTGCATTTCTTGTTGAACTTCATGGGGATCCTTTTGACCTGTTCATCTAATGCCTAATACAATTAATGTCACACAGCTCATCCAGTAATTAATGGGACAGCATGCTAATTTGTCTTTACATGAAGCTAAAGGACTTTGTTTACGTTAAAATATTAGTTATAGCTTTTTCCTTTAAAAAAAAAAAAAAAAAAAAAAACAAACCACAAACAAAAAACTGCACTCGGACTAGAAAAGGCAGCACTTTTCATTTAATATTCAATCGCAACATGACTGGAGTAATTTTTTTTTTGACCTCTTCTCATCTAGAGGTCTGTGGAAAATGAAGCGTTACCTGGCTTAATAGGTTTCAATCTCCTGCATTGCCTGCTTGAGTGATATTTTGGAGTCTATTAAAAGGAATTCGAGATTGCACAGCAGGAAGACACAAAAACAGAGCACTAAAGGTTTCCTATCGGCTCTGTTTTCCAGATTATACAATGAGAGATGCTTTACTTATTTCCTTGACTGTGCTGATGTGTTGATATAGTGTGTCCCATCCCTGACATGCAAATTATGCAGATTGGTGGGCATTTTGACTTAAATAGTAAAAGCAAGCAAATAAGAAAAATAAAGAAGGCAGAAATGAGAAACAAAGCATGAAAACAAAGTGGCAAAGAGAACTATTGAGCAATTTGGGACAGATGATTCATTCTGCTAGGTACTATCTTCACTGACAGTAAAATCTCTTTGCTCTCAAAAACCTCCTGCTATCTAGAAAATGAAGGTAGAAGGTGCTCTATTCCTTTTTTTTCTTTGTTTTTCCTCTTATTTGATATGTAAATGCTTTAAAAATAAATAAAGACAATAACTCCTTTAAAAAAGATTAGTATAATTTTAGATGCTGATAGATAGTAAGTAGAACATGAAAGGATGCATTTGACTCTTTTTCTGTAGGTGAAATATACATGTACCTGCTTCATTACAATTGGTATTACCACTTGATGATATAATTTATACAATATCTCTTTTATTAGAACATGATCTATTAGGAGATGTAGGCTTTTTTTTCTTATTGGTTTATCAGGCATACCATTAAAAATATGAAGAATGGCTACCAAAACAAAAAGTAAATGGTTTTACATTTTTATGAATGTTTGGAATGTTAATAAGTTTTATGCCTCTCCAACACCATTGCCACTGTCCCAAAACAAAAATTAAAGAAATCATTGTTCCTGAGACCTCTATTTATTTATTTTTTCATGGCATACCAGGCATAGACACATTCTCAGGCACAGCCTGATACAGCCTGTTACACTGTTCTAAGAGATACATTATCCAGAGTCAGTATCCTGCCATGCATGCAAACATAAATATTTGAGGGAGGATGTGAAAACACTTTCATTTACATGATAAAGAAAGTTTCAAGCAGAGAAAAGAGAACTTAAGAAAGTTATAGCTACTCTGCATTTGGTTGTAAAAAAAAATAATATGAAAAATAAAGATGCATATTAATATATAGGTGACAGCTTGATGTTATTACTTCTGCAGGCTACTATCTAATAGGAAAAATATTTTCTCCTTATTTATTCTGCTTCATCTCATAACATTTGTGAACATTAATTAAAACACCACAAAAAGCAGTAAGTAGTATATCGCTGGGACATTGAAGCAAGTTATTTCATGAAAAATACAGTCAATAAAACTTGGATTTAAAAGTCAGTTCTCCTTAGATACTCTGGGTATGTGTATACACTGAAAAGCTTTGATATTGAACACTGATCTTCACATCGTCTAGCTCCTGAGATCATTTTGGAACAAAAGGTGGTTTCTACTAAGTCAAAATCTGAGGGATATTTTGTGCCCTCTAAATAATAAGGAAAGACAAAGCTTTACTTCTCCTGCCTTACAATACCTTTCAAAACTCTTTAAGCAGTCCTGGTGCCTTCAATCATCAGAAGACAGTCTCAGAATCATTCTATTAGAACTGCACTGTAGTCAGAGGTATTTTAACTCAAAGAGCTCATATGTACATAAACATATATATGTGAACATATGTGTATATTTACATATGTATGCATATAGACAATATGTATGTATATTATGGGTATATGCAGAATATATATGTGTGTATGTTGCAATATTTATACCTATTTATATATGTATAGAAAATCATAATTATAGGAAGACAAGTTGAAAGAACACTGAACACAAGAGATATACAATCCTCATGGAGTAGTTGTCTATCTTTGAACATCAGGAAAGATTTTTTCTGTGTTGAGGTGATTGAGCACTGGCGCTGATTGCCCAGAAAGGTAGTAGTATCTCCATCTTCAGAGATATTTATAAGCTGTCGGGACATAGCCCTGATAAGCCTGCTCTAAATGGCCCTGTTTGGATATGCACTCGAACAAGACGAGCTCCAGAGGTTCCTTCCAGCCTTCAGCCATTCTATGATTCTGTGAATGACTGGAAATGTAGTTACAAATATGATACTGACATGTATCAGTCTGACAGTGTAGATGTGAGCTCTGTTGTCAGCCTGCAGGAAATAGATTTTTCATTGGTGGTGATAAACTTACAGGATTTCCTTCATGTGGCATTGCAAAACAGACAAAGCTTATAAAACATCTAGTATCTGTAATAGCTCTATTTCATTTGTGCAATTGGTTCATGATGGCTATTGGATTGACAAGTTTCACTGTGAGGAAAGCCACAATGTACAAATGATACCATGACATGAGTCAGAGCATTGTTGAAATGCAGGCTTACTTTAACAAAGAATAGCTTCATATCATTCTCATCGTAGCATGATGATGGAAGGATTGATACTTCTGTCCTTGAGGCACGTTCCTTCTGTTCTCAGAAATGGATTTCTTTCTTTCTTCATGGGTTCTTTTATAATGCTGAAGTCATACGAATATTTTGCAGTGGACTATCCTTATGTAGTCTACACAGTTTTATATTAGCATAAAGAGTTACACACCTAAAAGTTGATATATTTTTGACATCACAATAGTACTGATGCAGTCTTCACTGAAACAAATTAGGGCAGTGCAAAGCTATTTACTACAGGTGCAGACATAAACCAGGAAATTCCTATCTTTACACTTCCTAAGCTGTTTCTGTGGAATTGTACTTGGAACATTTTGTGGTAGAAACAGACACATTCTGTTTTAATGAAGAGAAGCTTCCAATTGTTCAAAGGAAAGTCACAAAACACAGTCATCAAAAGTATAAGTGAAAAAGATACTATTTTCACTGACCAGGAAGGACTTGTAACGAATTTTAGAGGGTTGTTTTGGTTTTGCTTTTGTTTTCCTTAAGAATAAAATGTTACAAGTAGGAATTAAAACAAATGGTTTAAATTATTTTCTCCAAGTTAATATATATGGTAACAACAAGAAAACAAACCCAACAAAACAAAGCAAAACCATCCCCAATGCATGCTTCTGAGGTAATAGGCATAAACAGTATTTCTAACACCTGTCAGTTAATATGCAGAAATTTCCATCCAAGAAGGAATAGGATAAAATAATTTACACAAAGAACAATTGCTTTTCAAGTAGAAACAAAGGTAATATACAAATATATTCAGTGGTATACCTGTAAGAAAAATTTTAAAGGCTAAGAAAAAGGATATAATAGTTATTTTCTACCACAGAAACATTCTTATAGCTGACAGGTGTGTCTGAAATGGTTTGTAATGACTGATTTAGCCCTGTTGTATATAGATAAGACAAAATGTATAAATCTAAATTTCATTGTTGCTTATCAGTTTGTTGTGTTAGCACATACACTTCTTATGCCTCAAATCCAAAGTATTTATCCAATATGTAAGGTCACAGAGTATTCAGCATTTGATATAGGTTGTGGGGGTTTTTTACATAATGATGATGACATCAAACTTGTCTGTGAAAATTTAGTTTCCTATAATATTTTCAGATTTTCTAGACATGCAGAATTTTGAAGAATGTAGCAGGTTTTGAATATAGTTAAAATTTAGCAGTGCAGGGTATGGGCTTTGATTGCTTAAGCCAGCATTTCACCATTTCTACCCATTTCAAAGTTGGTCCTTTTATCTCTGCTACATTGTAGGCTCTCTTGAAAGTCAAAAGGAACCAAGATATCTCAAGAAATCAGTTCTTCTCCCTTTTTTTAGGATATGTTAATCTTTCTGTACCATCCATAAAATTAAGTTATACTGTGTGCCTTCAGACTTTAGTCTCATTTTTCCAATAAAGAGAAGTTAATGGAGAAATGATAAAGAAATGGTATCTGCTGAAAGACCCACAAATCTTGATTCTGTGTACCATACAGCTAAGATACAATTTCATCAAGTTTACAACAGTTTTCTCCATCTTCTAATGTAGGTTCTCTTCTGTACCACACTAACCCTACTCACAGCTTGTCTCCACACTGCTCTTTCTTCTGTATTACATATAATCTGTATCAGATTATAAATCAACACAATTTCTGTAGATACAGGCATGAAGCATCAAGTAATTACAGATCTCTCCAATTTGTTGGTTTTCAGTATTAATAACTAATAAAAGTTCAGAATACAATTTCTATCGCATTTGAAAAATAAAGTTTACATAGGTCTTTACACCTATTAAATGCTAAGTAGTGATGGAAGCTATTTGATCAACCATTTTAAGATACACTAAACACAGTTCTGCAGTGTCCATAAAAGGAGTAATGTATTTCTGGAAAGGGAAAAAGATAAAATAATATGGAAGCACTTTTCTCCCACCATGAATCTATGAAAAATTTGAAAGCTGGCATGAGTAGATCAGGAACCACAATATCTGATACTGTAAAGCAAGAAATGCAGTTTCCTAGAAATGGAAGTGAAAACCTGAAGTCAGAACCATCATAATGATTATATGACTAAACTGAGCTAAAATTAAATTCTGGAAAACTTTTAAATTTTTTTCATTCTATGTAAATGGAGGATTAAATATTGGCTCTAGAATTTGTCCTATAAATTACAAAGTTGCTTCATGAACAAATGCTATATTTTTCTTTATTGCATTTGTTCAACATTTATGAGAAGAGACAGTTGCACTAACTCATGGAGAACTTCAGAGTGCTAGAGAGCTATTACAGAAGGATATGACATCATTGGTCAAGCTGGGTGACAGAGTTTAAATTAAACCATGGCATGCATGTAAGAAATCAAAACTTGAAATTTCCAAATGACAATGTAGTTACATAGGGACAAATGCTTCTTGCTTTCATGCTCTGCCTAACAGAGCCAAGAAAAATTATAATACAACAAAAGCACTTTTCATGCTATTTTTAGCTACTTTATTTAAGCAAGATTCAGTCTAAGCAACATTCAGAAATACCATGGCTATCATGTTAAAAGTTTACAATAAATGTAATGGAACTGCAAATAGACTATTATTACATTCACTCATGAGGTGACTTAATTTTTCCTTATTTCTTTTACTTATTTGTGCTTTTGTTATGTTTTTATAGACTGAGTTAATTCATTAAATTTATTAGGTCCATAACATTCAAAGCCATTTATGCTGAAGTATAGAAACACCTGAAATATATTGAAAAGTATAGTAGAAGGCCAGATGTGACAGCTGTGATGGATCACTGCTGATTACCTCTGCAGTGGGACTTGATACAGCTCCACTAATTGAAAAGTACCTCAATGTGGTTTTGCACAAGAAAATAAACAAAAAAATCAGCACTCTGATGTCAGATGTTCTCTTGGGTTTGGCAAGGAGGAAGAGAGATGTAGAAGCTGAAACACAATGTTATGTTTCAGATTCTCTTTTAGTATTATCATTTTCTTCTGCAAGTATTATGGTGAGATGTTTTCTTGTTCTCTGCTGTAAAGTTGCTGGCAAAGTGGGAACATATTTCTGCCCTTTGAAGTTTTAAATGTTTCCCCTGACATAAAGATTTATTTTAAATCCACTCAAGTGTTACAATATGTATTTTAAAAATATTTGACTGTATTGTCCTTTGAACACTATTATTTTAATCTTTTTGTTTTACTGAATGAGTCACATTTTCATAGTAAATTAATTAAGTATGCAGCCAGTATTTAAATTAAAAATGGTTGTGCATTTTTCAAATCCATTCTTTTTATAACTTACATATCTATATTAGCTCAAGATGAAGTTTATCAGCATGAAATATTAATGCATAAGAAGAAGAATTTTAAAAACTTTTGCCTTTCAAATGGTAGTAAAAAACCACTGGTGTCATAGTATAAAGCTACATTGCAGAATGCTTTTTATCAAAACTCCACTCTGTATATCCATGTTATAGTTTTCATTAAAGATAACTTTAATTCTAGAGACATTTTTTTTTTTTGCTTGTCTCTTTACTACTGAGTTAATTAGCTACTACAGTAACTATGGTTCAGTATTATCGATTCAAAACTAGTAATGGCATCATCTATAAAATAATATGGTGTGTTTTCAGTGTAATAAAATTTATTTATGCAACATGAATGTATTTGTATATCAGCACATAGGAGGAAACCTAAGAAACCGTCAATTGGCGTTCTCTCTTGGGTTTTGTGTCTCCTTTTGCTCCACCACAATGTTTTGTAACAAATTATCTTATTTTCCTTAAGGAAGCGGTACCTATGAAAAATAACTCTAATTCTCCCTGAAGTGGCACCTAAATTACTTTCTAGGGAGATCATATCTAGGCACAAACAAAAACAATGCAAACAATTTTTATGAAAGCAAATTATATGAAGTAAATTTAATATAATGAAAATGTAATCGATCTCCTTGCTGATATTTTCTAAATTATTGTTTTGTTGGTATAACATTTCAGTACTTTTTAAAATTTTGAGACAGATAAAGGTGTTACTACCAATTGCAATTTCAATCCAGCTTTTCAATTACTCTAATTTTCAGAGTGTGTTTATATATAGACAACCCACATTTCCATAAGGCTTTATAGGAGGCAAAGTATCAATGATTCTCTAAATATTTGTCTTAAAAAATTCCTAATAAGCATGCATAGATATTATTATACCTGCTGTTAATGAGCAAGGTGGATTATATCAACAGAGTTATGTTAGAAAGAGTGGAATTATGACAAAATGTAGGAAATTGCATATCTAAAATATAATTAAACTTTCAGTAATCCTGTTTAAATTGATTTACATATGCTAATGATAACAAGGGCTACAGTGTCATCTTTTAGAGTAATACACTTTCCACTCAAGCTTGTTTAGCCTTTGCTTCCACTAATAATGACCCGTCATTTAATAAATCAATGTCTCATTGAACCTTATTAATGTATGTGAGCAAACATTTATTTACATGGGGCTATGCTCTGAGGGCAACCATGAATGTTTTCTTATTTGTTGCAAAGGTTACAAAAATTCATTACAGCAGTGGCTTTCTAGCTTCCCAATTAAAGACTTTTTCTAAGATAAACTAACAGGAAAAATTACTGGAAAAGAAGTACATGAAAGCAAATTTAAAAAAAAAAAAAAGAAAAAAAATAAAGAATGCTTATTTTCTATGTAATATGATGGTCTGAATTAATGAAGAGAGTTAAAGTGTATGTGAGAGAGAAAGAAGATGAGAGGAAATTTACACCAGCTTTATTCCAGTGACAATGCTTTTTCTACAGGATGACTCACATTCTGTATGCAAAACTGTTTCTCCAATCATTGCAAGATATAACAGTAGTTCATCTCAGTATTCTTACTCAACAGAGTCTTGGTGATAGAAAAACACATAACTCAGTTCCTCCTACTTGACTTTTCTTTTGATGTGAGAAAAAAATCTGTCAGTGAAATTGAGAAGTAAGACATTAAATTGTATTTTTGATATAGTAAATAAATCATCAAAGGAACATAGTGCCATAATACTCACTAATTGCAATATTCACTAGGAGAAGCGCAGACGACACACATAGAAGTTGAAAATTCTTCCTGAATTTTGAGTGATATTGTGTGTAAAGTAACATGACTTTGTTCTTGTTATTCAGAATATATATGTGCTTGTCATTTAAATCAAGATTTTCTATTTTTTGTTTGCACGGTGTTTCTTACCAGGATCTCTGTTTCTTAATCCAACAGAAATAATAGTAGGATTCAGTTTCTGCCAGGTGCAATCCTGTTTTATTGAAAGGTATGTATCACTTCAAAGGTGATGTATATTTTAAAACTACCATTATTATGTCCTAGTGTGTAGTGTGTAAAACAGTCACTAACAGACAAATTCAAAGAGGAGCTTTTGGTAGTTAAATTTGTTCATGATTCTTATCTAGGGAAGCAGTTCCCAAACTGAGTAATACATGTAGAGCACACACTCCACAAAGTAAGCTTTGTGGAGTAACACTCTCTCCTAGCAAATGAGGAGACAGTACGGGTCTTGGATTCCTGAAGTACAGGTAATTTTTTATGTGCACCTCAAATACTACAAAATGCTTTAGAACCACTTAAAAACGGAGGTTTTTCACTTTTCTCTGACAGGTATAATAATGTCCCTGGCTGCAGATAGGGTTTTGAACTAGTTATTTATGAAGGAAGGAATTTCTGAAGTGCATCTCTCCCGGGAGCAGAATACAGGACTTTCCCAACACAAATCAACTGTGAAAAATAAGTGGTAGGAAATAATACATAGGACGTGTTCTGTTGTTGAAACCACAAGTGCTGCTTGCCTAGTTATTCTTCTCTACTTGACATGGCAGAAGCTGGAACAAATATCCACACTAAAATGACACTGATACAATAGCATGAACATGTCCGCATAATAAATCTAATATCTTAAATTTCCTATATCAAATCTACCAATGATAATGCCCAGTTCATCTTCATCTGATGTCTTCATGCCATCAACACTACGTTTTTTACAAGCTGTCATGTTCCAAATTCAACAGCAAGCAAGATGTGTCCACATTTCTTAAGTGAAATACACATCTGATATAGAAGGGCTGCTATCCACATATCAAGATCTTGTGCTCCACAAAGCTTTTATTATTCCTATAATGCTTGTACACACACACATCTGCTCATTCACACTTACCCATAAAGAGTAAAATGAATATAAATTTATTAGACCAGCCCAAGGCTAATGTCAGCTTTATGTAGTTGCAACTTCATTTCTAGAGACAGAGCTGACTCCTTCCAAGATCACATTTCTGCAGATGAGGACAAACACTTGATTTTCTTTTGTGCCTGTGATCTCAGAAATAAATTCCTGTGAGCCACTCTGGAATCTGTTTCTTGTCATTTCTACTCAAGCACTATATAATTCTCACTTGAATACTATTTTCAGGAGTAAGAAACATACTTGCCTAGAGCTGACCTTCAATGAATAAATGAATAAATATCATCCATCCCTACTTCCATCCAAACAACCTTTAGTTAACACATTTTATAAATTAAGTTCAAAATTAGATGTAATCCAAAATGACACCTTTTAGTATATTCTAGATGTGCAGTATCCAAGCTCATTTTAATTTATATTTACAAGTCTACTTATATAAGTCAAACTCTCAGTTAATTAAAATTAACTCTATAAATGAAGCTACACTTGTTTACACTAATACTTTATCTCAGTGAGACTCTGAAGAGTTAGTATTACAGCTTTCTATTACTATACTGTTTTTATGTTGTTGAAAAGTGGCAGGATTTATTTCCAGGAATTATTAAGAACAACTGTACTTAGAGCAGACTAACAACAAATATCCTTACTAAAACTTACTGGGCAAGCCATAAAGGACATAGGCACCTTGACATTTGCATGAAACATTTTAATATTCTGACAGACCTTTCAGCAATGGATCAAGGACAGTATATGGTCTGCATGGCATAAATGACTAAGGGAAGTTCTTTTATTACACTCAGTAAAGGACATTACATAGTAAATCAGAAAGCTAACTTTTTACACTATCCTGTAGTACCTTAGAATCTTGAATGTTGGTAAAAGGTATTTTTGTCTCTTCCTGATTATATATGTGGAGGTTTATAGTCCATTTCTATATACTTCTGTTAAATTCTATCATTCATGCTTTGTTCAGTTTTAGCTATCATAAACAGTTAAAAAAGAGATGGAATCAGGAATAGAGCATCAGGAAAAAGTAAGATGATAGAAAATCAGCTTTTTATTAAAAAAAAAGTGAAAAATATATAAAATTAGTCTTGTGTAACCTAAACAAATAACTATACCTATATGATTACTTTAGATAAATAACAACTATGGGTAGATAATTACCTTGTGTAAACATTTTAAGGGCAGAAACACAAAATGCAAAGACCAATTGCTTATCCTGTTAAGCCTGGTGATGAAAAATATTCAATTTTATCTTAAAAAGTCACTAATGTTCGTG